>WNWU01008233.1:0-12746 GCA_012654045.1 Ptyas mucosa | reverse complement strand
CCCCATTCGGCTCCCTTCCCCCTGGCCGCCCCCTCCTGCCATCGGGCTCAGCGCCTGCAATCACCGCAAGTGGGAATCCTCCACGCTGCCAGCGGATCCCGGGTTTCCTCCTCGCTGCATTCCGAGGGACCCAGCAAGGGAGCGCCACGACCCTGGCTGTGCTGCACTCTCCCCCGAGGTGGCCCCGGCTGGACCGCTGCCCAGCCCGGCGAGCAGAGAGCAAAGGGGCAGCGTCTCCGGCCAGCCCGGCACCTGCTCTCTGCTTGGAGGACCCGCTCTTGGCCTCCGACTGAGGGAGTCAGCCCTCTCCATGGGGAAACCCACAGCAAAACACGGGGAGAGGAAACCCGGTTGCAGCTGCTGGTTGGGGGGCTCGGCCCCCGAGCAACGGCAGCTCCTGGCCTCGCTGGCGTGGGGCAGAAGGAGCACGGGGGAGTTTGCGAGGGCCGCTCGGAGGGACCTTTGGGGAGGTTTGAGCAGCTGGAGATTGAATGAAAAAATCTGGAAAAGCTAATAAACTAAACAATTGATCTGATACAGAATTTTCAGGCGGTAGCGTGGGCTGGGACCAACCGCTGCCTGAAATGCAATGCACTTATCCTGCGGCTTGCATAAACCGCTCCCGCCCCTTTCGAAATAGCCACCCGGCGCTTCCCTCAGGCGCTCAGGGCCGGCAAGCGGCTCTTCTTCTGAGAAGGGGGGGGGGAGGCAGGCATGGGCTTTGGCTCCTCGTTCTTTGGCTTCCTCGTTCTTTCCGAGGCAGCCTTTGCTGCTTCAGAAAGAGGAAAGAGAAAATGAGTCTGTGGAGAAGGGGGAGAAGGGAGACTAGTCACTAGTCTGTATTAGCATTATAGTCTTCTGGCTCTTGGAACATCACCATATACTAGATAAATAAGTAAATTTAAGCAAACTGTAATACACTACCTTAGTGTGCAAATAACTAATACTTTTAGTTATTAGTGAATATTGTGACTCACAATCTGTTGTTCAGGTCATTACACTCTGTTACTAGAGACTTACATATCTCTTCATCGTTTTCTTTTCCAAGTTTTTTTTTGGGGGGGGGGGAAATGGGGAAAGTCCAAATGGACTGAGATTCCAATAAAGTTTAAAATGATAAAAAAGGTTGCATTTCAAAGAATAATACTCCTTCCATATCTGCTTCGTTTTAAACCAATCCTAAATTTTCCATTTGAGAAAAATTTTCATAGAAACATGATCCATCTGATAACCAATGGAAAAAGTTCAAAAGGAATAACAAACGTCACCTGTTCAGAGGGTAATGTGAATAATATGGAAGGCCTAGATGACAAATTCCTTGATTTTCCTTTCAGATATGGATGACTGTTTCGAATGTTCAGAAGATCATTGTCCAAATGAAGAAAAGAATGGATGTATTCTGAAAGTGATGATGTTTCTAACTTTTGAAGAAACATTAGGAATCGGTTTAGCTTCAGCTGTTCTTTGTTTCTTCTTGACATCTTGGGCACTTGGAACTTTTATTAAGCACAGGGATACTCCCATTGTCAAAGCCAACAACCGGTCCCTCACCTACAGCCTCCTTGTCTCTCTTCTCCTCTGTTTTCTCTCCTCTTTGTTGTTCCTCAGCCAACCTGGCAAGGTGACCTGCCTTCTCCGACAACCAACTTTTGGCATCACTTTCTCGGTGGCCATTTCTAGTGTTCTGGCCAAAACTATCACCGTGGTTGTTGCTTTCATGGCCACTAAACCAGGTTCTCAGATGAGGAAGTGGGTAGGGAAAAGATTGGCTTTTTCTATCGTCCTCTCATGTTCTCTGTTACAAGCATGCATTTGTATTCTTTGGTTGTCAACATCTCCCCCATTCCCTGAGTTGGACATGCACTCAGAGCTTCCAGAAGTGATTTCACAGTGCAATGAGGGGTCAGCTCTCTTCTTCTACTGTGTCCTGGGCTACATGGGTATCTTGGCCATTGCCAGCTTTATTGTGGCTTTTCTTGCCTGTAAATTACCTGACAGCTTTAATGAAGCCAAGTTCATCAGCTTCAGCATGTTGGCCTTTTGCAGTGTGTGGATCTCCTTCTTTCCAGCCTATCTGAGCACAAAGGGAAAAGCCATGGTAGCTGTGGAGGTTTTCTCCATCTTGGCCTCCAGTGCTGCATTACTGGGATGCATATTCCTGCCAAAATGCTACATCATTGTTTTGCGACCTGACCTCAATCACAGGGAGCAACTCACAAAGAGAAATTAGTATATCATACTGTATGTTCTTTCTGGCTCCCCTAATTAAAAGATCAACGGTGGGTTGTATGCAATTTCAGGGAAAGAACCTGATATTTGGTGCCTTTCCAATTTATACTCTTTCTTTCATTGAGGTTTCTCTATAATTTCTAGATTTAAAGGGATTCTAGCCTGGTCTAGTGGTTAAGGAACTGAGATAGAAAGCAAGGGACCATGAGTTCAAGTCCTGCCTTGGCCATGAAAGCCAGCTGGCTAACTTTGGATCAAACATTGTTTCTCAGACCAGTGTACCTCACAGGGTTGTTGCTATGTGGAAAAAATAAGGAGGACCGTATATTGGATATGTTTGCTGCCTTTGGTTGTTTGTAAAAATAATAAAGTGATATATATTGTAAAATAATAATAATAATAAATGAAATGAAATACTAAAATGAAATGAAATAATAAAATAAAATAATATAAAATATAGAATAATGTAATAAAATAAAACAAACCTGCTATGGTAAGTGAAAGGGATTGAAAGGTGTAAAATGTACAATGACATCATTAACTAAATTCCACCCAGTTTGTAAATGCATAATGAGTTGCACAAAAGGATGTCATTTCCATGCCATGTTTACTGTTATGTTTTATTATAATTTATTATAAATAGATAGGTAGCTCGATATCCAGATATCCAGAGAGACAGAGGAGGGAGGATGAGAGGGAGGGAGGGGGTAGAGGGAGAACAGGAGGGAGAGGAATAGAGAAAACAAGATAGAGAGGTGGATGGACGTACAGACGTACGGACGTACAGACGTACAGACGTACAGACGTACAGGCACATTGATTCTATGCACGGGACAAGTAGCCGAAATTATAATGAAAGTGCAACCCTAATTCAGATAGAAACTAGTTACTCTGTACTTCTCTGCAAGTGATGCTTCCCCTGTTCTCATCATTGGTGGCATGATGTCCCACATAGTTTATCAGTTTTACAAATTGAAATTTAAGAAAAATCCCTGAATAAACCTTATGACATACATTGGAAGGAGTTTTATTTATTCCTTCATTTATTCACACATTTAAGAGAATGCATATGGCCACCCAATCACTTTCAGTGTCTCTGAGGTGCTCAAAAAGATAAAACTCCAATATACAAAGAATAAAAACACACCGCTGGGGATAATGATCAATCGGTTAAGCCACTTCATAGGTTCCAACCCATTCTGGGTTCCACAGGCCTATTGACAAAACCAGGTGCTCAGGACTTTGCAAAAGAGGGTCAAAGTAGGGACCAATCTAATCTCAGTGTGGATGATGTTTCAGAGGGAGGGAGCAATCACAAAGAAGACACTTCTTCTGGGTCCCACCAGATGCCCTGATTTAAGAGAGAGGACCCACAACTTTCCCTGACTCCCTGTTTCACTGGATCACATGGATGTGATCAGGAAGAGACAGTTCTTCAAATAACCTGGTCCCAAGCCATGTAGAGTTTAAAGGTGACAACCAGCACCTTGAATTGTACCCAGAAGCCAATTCTCAGCAATTGCAACTCCTACAGGAAAGGTGACACAACTGAGTCTGCAGAAAACCATACGGGTGGCTGCATTTGGAAACAATTGGAGCTTATGGATACTTTTAAAGGACAGCCCCAGGTAGAGTCCCATGTAGAGCTGATGATCCCATAATTGGTGGCCTGGTGTCCCACATAGTTTATCACTTTTATGAATTGAAATTTAAGGAACATCCTTGTATAAAGCCTTTACATCCCATTGTAAAAAGTGTTTTTTTTCTTTTATAATCTTTGCCAGTTCCCCCCCAATTTCTTATATGAGTAAAAGGTGTTTCAGGAAAAATGTAGGCTTCATTTTTAATCGATAACTTCTCTGTTTTTGAAATGTTTCTAATTGTAGGAAAAGAATTAATATTCTTTAGAATATATTAAAGCAGGGGTGTCAAACTAAATTTCATTGAGGGCCGCATCAGGGCTTTGGTTGATCTCAGGAGGCTGGCTGGGTATAGCCAACTGGGTGGGTGTGGCCAACTGGGTGGGTGTGGCCAACTGGGTGGGTGTGGCCAACTGGGTGGGCATGGCCAGCTTGATGCCACTCCCCAAACTGCTGGCATGTTTCTACTTTGCTTTGGGTAGACCATGCCGAAGTCAAGCAGGCCAGCCCTTACATTTTCCAGGCTGGCCCCATGGACAGTGGTGGGTTCCGCCTGGTTCCGCCCGGTTCCACCAAGCCGGTAGCGATGACGATATGACATCACTGAACCGGTTCTGCCCCCCCTCCCGTCCCCGTGTTATTCTTTATTTGGCCCCACCCGCAATCTATTGCTGCCTCCTGAGTTCCAGCTGATGGGCTATAAGGAAAAAAACTGTTTAAACTCTTGCCGCAGGGCTTCAAAGGGCCACCCTACAGCTGATAAATGTTAAAAGGCAGTGTGGTGCTAGACCGGTGCCTCCAAAAACAAATGAGTAGACCAGTGCCTGTAAAAATAAATGGGTACACCAGTGCCTCCAAAAACAAATGAGTAGACCGATGCCTATAAAAATACATGGGTAGACCAGTGCCTCCAAAAACAAATAAGTATGACTTCCGCTGTTGCCGTCAGCTGTTGCGGACGGTCCTTTGAAGACCGCCAGCCCGATCGCCCGTAAAAGAGCCGTTTCGACAATTGAAACGGCTCGAAAAACTCCGAGACGCAAAGGGCTTGTGAGGAGAGCCGGCGGCTGCAGGTAGAGTCCCCTGTGAGACCCCCAGAAAGCTTTTCTTGCTTCTGGGGAGTTAACAGGGTGGGACTCCCTATTCACCCCGCTGAAGCTCCGGACGACTGGGAAACTCTGCTTTAAAGCAGAACAAGACAGCGCGGCAGCATTACTAATAATAACGAAAAATAAGGAAGATTTCAAACTTCTCACTAAACAGCAAGTATTGGAAGCTTTTTGGACTATTTTAAAGAGTTTTTAAAGTGAAAGTAATTTGGCTTTGAGAAAAGGGGAGGAAAAAAAATGGCGCCTGCTTTTAGTTGAGAGAGCTGAAAGCGAAAGTAATTTGATTACTGTATCCGGCTACATTTTAAAGTAACAAATCCGGCTGGAAGAGGCAGAAGTATCCAAAAAACAAAATAACATAAAATAAAAATACCAATTGACTTTTATAGACCTGATTGAATCTGGAGAACTTTTTGGGAAAAGTTGCTAGAGTCTGTGGAAAAGGAAGATCCTTAAGAGGTAAAATGGCAACAAAGCAACCAGGGGGGGGGGGGGTTCCCCCACACATAAACAGAAGCAGCCTCAAACAGCGCAGTTGCAATCTCAGACAAAGGAAGAAAGCCAATATGATATTATTATTAAAGAAATTCAAAGATCAGAGAAGGAGGTTAAAGGAATGTTTCAAGAGAAATATGATTCACTTAAACAAGATATTCAAACAGTGGTTAAAGGCCTGTCTGAGGTAGCGCTGCAGATTGATAAAAAAGTGGAGAATCTTGCCTCAGAGATGGAGACCAAATTCAGAGCTTCTGACTCAAAAATTATAGAAATTGAAGAAGTTACACAAAAAATGCAAAATGAGATTACTATGATGCAATTTCGATCAATGGAATATGCTATCAGATTGAGAGGTGTTAAAGAGAACACCAGGGAAGATCTTAGGAAAATTTGTGCAGAGGCTTTGGCAGTTATGTTGAAAGTGGAACCAGATCTGGTTTTGTGCAAGATGGACAAAGTCTACAGAGTTAATTCTCGGGTGGCGGTACAAAGACAACTGCCTAGAGATGTGGTTATATATTTTACAGATAGAAGAATGAGAAATGAAATTTTGCAAAATTCTTTTGTTACAACAGTTCAAGTTGATGGAAGTGAGATTGGAGTTTTTAAAGAACTACCACCTAAAATGTTAAGAGATAGAAAGGATTTTGGATTTTTGGTGACAGAATTGAAAAGACAGAACATACAATTTAGGTGGGATGCCCCAATAGGTATAATACTCAGGCTGCGAGGAGTGAGATACCGCCTTAATACTATTGAAAAAGCAGAAGAATTTTATTACAACGTTTTGAAAGCGGGTTCTCCTCCTCCACGCACATCTTCACCAATAGATAAAGAAGCTCAACTACAAGCCGAGATTGATCAAGAAACAGAAGCACAAATAAGGCAGTCGCAAAGGGAGGCAAGAGAATTAATGGGAGCAGTAGGTGGTGTTGTGGTTGATCCTTTCGCACCATTCGAAGCTTCTCCTTTGGAAGAAATGTCTAAAACCATCACAGAGGAGGCGATGGCTTTGGAAGTAACAACATCTAAAGTGGAAGAGCAACGCATAACCAGAGCAATGTCTAAACAAATGAAGCAACAGCAGCAAGAATATAGTAAGCCACAGCGTGAGAAAAGAACCAAAGATAAACAGCAAGCTGAAGTCATGGGAGGAGCTAAACCGAAGATTGCTACCGTAGGAGAGAATCTTCAACAATTGCTCTCAAAACTTCAGACAGGGTCAAATGGCACTTAAATTTTTGTCTTGGAATGTAAACGGATTGAATTCTCCGCAAAAAAGAAGGAAGATATTTCACTATTTGAGACAATTTCATAATGATGTTATCTGTTTACAGGAGACTCATGTAAAATTGCAAGATCAGAAATACTTGATAAATTCAAAATTGGGAACACAATTTGTTGCTTCAAATCAGGAAAAGAAGAATGGAGTGGTGATATATATAAATAAGAAACTTGTAGCAAAAATTATAGAAGCAGATAAAGATGGAAGATATATTGCAGTTGAAGTTATTACAGATGTTGGACCAATTTTGTTGGTCGGAATATATGCCCCAAATCAACAGCAGGAAAATTTTTACAAGCTACTTCATTTAAAAATTCTGGATTGGGACTACTCAAACATTATAATAATGGGCGACTGGAATGGAGTAATCCAACCTAGATTGGATAAAAAAACCACGGCCAAAATAGGGAATAAATTACCACAAGCTTTTTTTGAACTGAAAGAGGACTTGGAATTGAAAGATATTTGGAGAATTCGAAACCCAAATGAACTGGACTTTACTTTTTACTCAGACAGGCACAAATCCTTTTCCAGAATAGACTTTTTTCTCTTAACTTCTAATCTACTCTCTAAAGTAAAGAAAATAAAGATATTTCCTAGGACTTTGACTGACCACAGTCCGGTCTGGATGGAAATCGAGATGGGTAAAAGAGAAAGAAGATCCTGGAGAGTAAATGAGAATCTATTTAGATATGAAAAGAATATAATTGAACTCAAAAAGCATTTAAAGGAGTTTTTTAAATTTAACCTGAACAAAGGCACCCCTATTGAAACAGTTTGGGATGCAGCTAAAGCATATATGCGGGGAGTACTAATTCAAATGAATTCTAAACACAGGCAGAGTCAGCAGAAGAAAAGACTACAATTGGAATCTGAGATAAAAAAGAAAGAACAACAATTGATACAAAAACCAACAGATGGAAAATTGCAAATGGCTATAAAACTTCTGAAGGATCAATTTCAAATGCTTATAGCAGATCAAACGGCAACTAACTTACAATTTGCAAAGCATAATAACTTTTCCAATGCTAACAAACCGGGCAGGTGGTTGGCGTACACTTTGAGGAAGCAAGCATCGACACGAATTATTGATAGTATTGAATATGCTGATAAAGAAGTTTATCAACAAGATCTAATTAAAAAAGCCTTTTTGGAATATTATACTAAGTTATATGCTAAAGATGACATACAGAATATTACCATAGATGAATATTTGGAAAACAAGAGAGTTTCAAAAATTTCAATGAGCCAAAAGAAAAATTTGGAACAATTGATAACAGTGGAGGAGATCAGTTTTGCTATAAAACAATTAAAAACAACTAAAGCTCCAGGGACGGATGGCTTAACTGCAATTTATTATAAAACTTTACAAGAAGAAATGATTGAGCATCTTAAAGATTTATTTCGTAATATACAACTAGGAGGTAAGATACCTTCCTCATGGAAAACAGCTTTTGTTTCATTGATTCCGAAAGAAGAATCAGGTCCTAAGAAACCAGAAAATTATAGACCAATATCTTTATTAAATACAGACTATAAAATCTTTGCAAAAGTACTAGCCAACAGATTGATGCCAGTTATTCAAAAGATAATTCATCATGACCAAGCAGGATTTATTGAAGGCAGATATATGAAGGAGAATGTTAGGCAAGTTATAGACCTAATGGACTATCTAGATAAGAATAAACAGATCTCTGCAGTGCTGGTTTTTTTGGATGTGGAAAAAGCCTTTGATCGAGTGAATTGGAACTTTATAATTAAGACTTTGGAAAAAATGGATTTGGGGGAGCGGTTTATACAAGCGATTGGTGCAATCTATCAAGAGCAACATGCACAACTTATTATTAATGGATCCTTAACATCGAACTTTAACATACAAAAAGGCACCAGACAAGGTTGTCCATTATCCCCGTTACTATTTATTTTAACTTTAGAAGTCTTACTCAATGCAATACGGGATTCGAATTCCTTGACTGGAATAGTTATAAGGCAAAAGGACTATAGAACTAAAGCATTTGCAGATGACCTGGTTGTTACCCTATCACAACCTATGAACTCAATAATCCAGATGAAAAATATTATAGAAGATTATGGCATGGTATCTGGTTTCAGGTTGAATCAGAAGAAAACTAAAATGATTGTTAAAAATCTGACAGAGAGCAAAAAAAAGGAACTGGAAAGAATGGCAGGCTTCGAGACTGTTTCAAAGGTCAAATATTTAGGAGTACAAATCACAGACTCCAATGCTAAACTGTTTCAAAATAACTATGAGGTTCTGTGGCAAAAGATACAAAAAGATATGCAAAACTGGAAGAAACTGCAGTTATCACTGCTTGGAAGAATATCAGCAGTAAAGATGAATGTTTTACCTAGACTGATCTTTTTATTTCAAATGATACCGGTGCTTAAATCAGACAAACCATTGCTAGAATGGCAAAAAGGACTGAACAAATTCATTTGGAATGATAAAAAGCCAAGAGTTAAATTGAAAATAATGCAAGATATTCGTGAGAGAGGTGGTCTTAAACTCCCAAACCTTCGACTATATTATGAAGCGACTGTATTGATACAATTAAGTGATTGGTTTGGGAAAACTAAGACTGACTTGTTGAATATAGAAAGCCATGACCTGGTTTGGGGTTGGCACGCATACTTATTTTATGATACCAAAGTGGATAAAGTGTTTAACAGTCATCTACTTAGAAATGCCTTGCTGAGAGTCTGGAGAAGGCACCGAACTAATTGGGATTATAAGATTCCGTTTTGGCTGGATCTCGCTGATACCATGTGGAATACAAATATTAAGTCACTCGGGGGGGTTTTATATAAAGAGTTACTTTACTTTGAAGAGGGCAGGTGGCGATTGAAGACTTTGGATATGCTGTTGGAAGAAGGGAAATCGTTGACTTGGTTGCAGTACAATCAATTACAGATGAGATGGAAAGAAGATCAACAAACTGGTTTAATGGAATATGAAGTAGAATTGGTTGAACAGATGAAGCGGACAGGTCCAATGCATATTAAGAGAGTTTATAATGTTTTGTTAGAAAGAGACTCAGAAAATGAGCTAGTTAAAGATTGTATGATTAAATGGGCACAAAATTTCTCTCAACCAGTTATGTTGGAAACATGGGAAAAAATATGGGTTCAGAACGTTAAATTTACACAGTCACAAAATTTACGAGAAAACTTTTATAAAATGTTTTATAGATGGCATTTAGACCCCAAGAAATTGTCGTGCATGTACCCTAATGTGCAGCCAAAATGTTGGAGATGTGATTGTTTAGATGCCACATATTATCACATCTGGTGGACTTGCAGGAAAGTGAGGGCTTTTTTGGATAAAAATCTGGTGGGTTATGCAAAATGTTTTAAAGAAAAAAATACAATTTTCTCCGCAATTTTTTCTACTGGGTATAGTTAGAGACTTTACATTGGGTGAAACTAAACTGATTTTGTATATGGTGACAGCAGCTAGGTTGTTGATTGCCCAACATTGGAAGAGTGATGTCCTACCGACGGTTGATGAATGGACCCAGAAGATGGCTGGATTTGCAGAAATGGCAAAGGTTTCAGCTTTTTTAAAAGATCAGACGCATGAGAAGTATATACAGGAATGGAAATTATGGATTGAGTATGTACAGAATAAGTATCAGACTAGAAAATATTATATCGCTTTTAGCTGAGATGACTATGTTAGTATGTTAGTAAATATAGGAAAAAAGATATGGAAGTTTGAATAACATATATATTGTTTGGGAATATTAATATTGCATATAATGGAAGTCAAGGGGGGGAGGGAAGAGGGAGGAGGGGGAGGGTTAGGGTGGGGATGGGAAGGATTTATATATTCTTTTTATATGTATTCTACATTCTGTGGTTAGGGAGGGGGGGGAAGGGGGAAAAATTTGTATTGTTAAAACTTTTTCAACAAAAACAAATAAGTAGACGAGTGCCTCCAAAAACAAATGAGTAGAGCGGTACAGCTCTGCAAGCAGTTAAAAGCCTGGTAGACCAGTACCTCTGCTAAAGAATTGTCACATGACCATCAAGCCACGCCCACAAAATAAGCCACGCCCACAGAACCTGTAGTAAAAAATATTAGAACCCACCCCTGCCCCTGAGACAGATCTGACCACATTGCAGGCCGAATTTGGGCTACAGGCCTTGTGTTTGACACCCCTGTGTTAAAGTGTTTGACAGAGAATGTATGAACTTTTGGTGCAAGAATTTTTTTGAAGCATTTTAGAGAGCTTAGGGTCACTTTTTAAAAAATGTTTGGCATAGTTCCTCCTCAGAAAACATACCTACAATTAATGACTGATTCCTTCTGGATTTGTTCATATTTGATTTTGTGAAAAATTAGCAGAAAAGAAATGTGTTATCTTGAAAAAAAAAGCCTTGTATTTATTTCTACAATTATAACAATTAAATATAAATCATCATGCATATGTCCCTTATATTACTTTTGTTGGCATTTGCTCATTAAAAAAAATAGCTGAACTATCAACTACTTATTATCAAAATAAAATAATTATATCCTAGAGGAATTACTATAGGCCAAAACATCAAAGGCTGCCCAGAAGGCTATTGAAATTCAACAATAATGAAGGTTTCTGTTTGGCTATGAAATAAGTCTTGAAGCACAGAGAGTTTGGTACAAGGGGTAGTAATTTCTCTGTCAGATTCATTGCTTCAAGTATCCACCCTCTGTTCTCTTCTGCCAGAGTACCTGTTCAAATCCTTGTGATATTCAAGATAAACATTTGTACTCACATGGATCTTCAAACAGAAAATGATAGATTTTCTCATTAGATGTATTCTCAAATATAATCCTTAGATCTACCTTTAGATGAAGTATTGGATTATATATGCTTCCCTACGGGTAGGATGGAAGGCAAAACATTTTTTACAATCACAAGGTCATCAAGATGTTTCTCCTGATGTTTTTGGTGCTTAAAGTAGGTACTCTGAGCTGCCCTGCAAGTGATGTTTTCCTTGTTCCACATGAGTGATACCAGTCTGGAGACCTCATCATTGGTGGGATGGCATCTCACATGGGTTACCACTTTTATGAATTTAAATTTAGTGAAAATCCTTCTGTAACTCCTTATGAAATACCAGGGTAAGGATTTTATTTTCTTTATCTAATCTTATGCAGACTTTCAAAACTCTTTTATATGAATAAAAGCTGTTTGTGCATACATGTAACATTTTTAATGTAATCTATGCCTTGTCTTTCTTTCAACTGTATCTAGTTATCACAGAAGAAATAACCTTCTTTACATTCTTTTAAAGTGTTTCACATGAAATGTACAAAATTTCAGATCAAGAAGCCTCTATTTGAACGTTTACTGGGGTAACAATATTTTTTTAAAAGGTTTGGTGCTATCTCTGCTCACAAAGCCTACATACAGTAAATGGGTGATACCTCCAGAATCTGTTCATATATCATTTTCTGAAAATCTCATAGAAAATAAATATAGTACTTGGAAAAAAGTCACTACTTGTATTTGTTGCAGTAGATATTTGTTGGAAGTCACGAAAATGATGTTTAAAATAAAACTGAGCTCTGTATGAATTATTAGGCATTGTACCAAAGCTATAATCTTCCTACTACTGTCAGAGAAAAAAAAGTTTGTTATTCATATAGAAATGATGTCACTGTACAAGGTTTTAAATTATTTTTTTCAACGGGGGGATTTAACCTATTTGCAGTGTATTCACCAAGTTTCATCAACACGTCCTTGCCTTGGCCTTTGCTGTGAAGGAGATCAATGAGGGCTCCCAGATCTTACCGAATGTCACTCTTGGGTTCCACATCTATGACAGTTACAACAATGCGAGGATGACCTATCGCACTACTCTAGACCTGCTTTTCAAATCCCAGGAATTTGTCCCTAACTACAAATGTGATAGCCAGAAGAATCTCATGGCGATCATCGGGGGACTGGATTTTGTATCATCATCTCATATTGCTGAAAT
>WNWU01008231.1:0-41168 GCA_012654045.1 Ptyas mucosa | reverse complement strand
GATAGGTTTGATTAGGTAATACTTAATTGTTTTATTAACTGCTGTAATTATAAATGGATATTAATTTTGTTGAATTAGATGGAATAAGAAGAAAGAAGACTTGCTTTCCTTTTATCTATTTGTTTAATGATTATGATTATGATAAGTGTGAAATGGAGTTTAATTTAGAGAATTTGAGCTGTATTTTATCTTGTATTTGCTCTGGGAAGTCGGGGGGGTGGTTGGGGAGGGGGGAGAAAATGTATGTAAAACTTTTAAAACTTTTTCAATTAAAAAAAAAAAGAAGCAAGTACCTGGGCAGATCATAATCCAGTGACAGTGAAATGGAAAGGACAAAGGAGAAGATTTAGATGGACTTTAAATAATACTATACTAAAAGAAAAAGACTTTGTACAGAAAATGGAGAGAGAATTGGCTTTCTTCTTCAAGGAGAACAGGAAAGAAAATACATCGATGCAAAATCTTTGGGACACGATGAAGGCCTATGCCAGAGGCTTGATAATGGACTATACAAGGAAGAGAAATGTTAAGAAAAGACAAACATATAAAATATTGGAAGATGACTATAAGAGATTTGAAAAAGAGCTTCAGAAATGTCCACACAAAAAAGATGTTAAAGTGAAAATGGATACAATAAAACATAAAATGGATTTACTGGAGAAAGAAGCATTAGCCCAAAAAATTAGAAGCACTAAACAGAGAAGCCTCGGTGGTGCAGCGGACTAAGTGCTGTTAAGTTTGTTTGTTTATCTTTGTTTATTTAAATTTATATACCGCCCTTCTCCCGAAGGACTCAGGGCGGTGTACAGCCAAAAATAAAAACATAAAATATAAAATTTAAAACAACTTAAAGTATATTAAACAAATTTGGCCCATATTAATTAAAAAAACCCTTTTAAAAAAGAGCTCTGGTGGCTCAGTAGACTAAGGCAGCCATTAACATCCACTTAACATCTGCTGCCTGCAATTACTGCAAGTTCAAATCCCACCAGGCTCAAGGTTGACTCAGCCTTCCATCCTTTCTAAGGTAAGTAAAATGAGGACCCAGATTATGGGGGCAATAAGCTGACTTTGTATAAATATACAAAAGTATGAAGGCTATTGCTTAACACATTGTAAGCCGCCCTGAGTCTCTGGAGAAGGGCGGCATATAAATCAAATTAAAAAACAATTAAAAAACAAAAACAAATTAAAAACAATTAAAAGAGCTACGCCAGCCCAGCTTGCTGGAATAAAAAAGTTTTGAGGCACGGCGGAAGGTGCGTACATCCGGGATTCTTTGTATCTCCGGGGGCAGATCATTCCAAAGGGCAGGTGCCCCCACAGAGAAGGCTCTCCCCCTGGGGGCCGCCAGCCGACACTGTTTGACCGACGGCACCCTGAGGAGCCCCTCTCTGTGGGAGCATACTGGCCGGTGGGAGGCTATCGGTGGCAGAAGGCGGTCTCGTAGGTACCCAGGTCCTAAGCCATGGAGCGCTCTAAAGATGGTAACCAATACCTTGAAGCGCACCCGGAAGACCACCGGGAACCAGTGCAGCTCGCACAGGAGAGGTGTTACATGGGAGTGCCACGTCGCTCCCACAATCACCCATGCGGCCGCATTCTGCACCAGTTGGAGCCTCCGGGTGCTCTTCAAGGGGAGCCCCATGTAGAGAGCATTATAGTAGTCCAGGCGGGAAGTGACAAGGGCATGAGTGACCGTGCGCAGATGGTTAGCATATAAATTGAAAAAAGAGAGAGAATCAAGAAAAATAATACAATTAATCGATGATCAAGGACAAAGTAAATTTGGAAATGAGAAGAAAAAAAAATATACAGGATTACTATAGACAACTGTATGAGAAAGAAAAGATAGAGGAGGAAAATGTGATACGATATCTTCAAAATGCAAATTTACCTCGGATTCCTAAAGATATTGAGGAGATGCTAGAGGGAAATATAACGATGATGGAACTAACTGAAGCAATTAAGAAACAAAAGAATGGGAAGGCACCAGGGCCAGATGGTTTGCCAGCGGAATATTATAGGACATTGTAGGAATCTTTGAGTCTCCCACTTTTAGAAGTTATGAATGAAGTGATGACAAACAAGGAAATACTCAATTCATGGTCTGAGGCATATATTACATTGATTCCTAAGGAGGATACAGACCCACAACAAATAAAAAATTATAGACCTATATCCCTGCTAAATTCTGATTATAAAATCTTTGCTACAATATTGGCAGAAAGACTCAAAAGATACTTAAACAATTTTATACATTCAGATCAAAATGGGTTTCTGCCAAAAAGACAAATTAGAGATAATACAGTATGAGAATAATTCTGGACACTTTGGAATACTATGAAGCCCATCCTGAAAAGCAAATGGCTTTGATATTTTTAGATGCACAGAAAACTTTTGACAATGTAAATTGGTGATTTATGTTGCTTCAAATGGAACAGATGGGCTTTAGCAGAAAATTCATTCAAGCAATAGAAGCTATATATTATAAACAAACAGCAAAAGTAATGATAAATGGAGAATTGACAGACACTATTGAGATTAAAAAAAAGGTACCAGACAATGCTGTCCACTGTCCCCTCTGTTGTTCATATTAACATTAGAAGTGCTAAATAGAAGTATCAGAGAAGAAAAAGATATAAAAGGAATGAAAATTCAAAAAGAAGAATACAAATTGCAAGCATTCGCAGATGACCTGGTCTTTATTCTTGAAGATCCACTAATATCAATAACTACACTGATAGATAAAATAGGAGAGTTTGGGAAAGTAGCTGGTTTGAAAATCAACAAAGACAAAACGAAGATTTTGACTAAAATATGTTGGTAAAGCAAAAAGAAGAATTGGTGGATATATCAAAGATGCAGGTCACAAATAAAGTCAAATATTTGGGGATATACTTGACAGCAAGATGCAGCACGCTTAAAGAAATAATTATAATAAACTTAAACAACAGATAGGGACAGATTTGGCGAAATGGGAAAATTTACAGCTTTCTTTGATTGGAAGGATATCAACTATTAAGATAAATATTTTGCCTAGAATTTTATACTTGTTCCAGACAATTCCAATTAGATTGGGGAAAGACTTTTTTGAAGAATTGAATAAAATAGTGTTAAAATACATTTGGCAGGGAAAGAAGGCGAGGATAAAATTAAAGTTGTTATAAGATGACAGAATGAGTGGGGGTTTTGGGTTACCCAATTGGGAACTTTATTATCAAGCGACAAGTTTGATGTGGATTAAAGAATGGATAATGTTAAGAAATACTAGATTGTTGAATTTAGAAGATCATGATTTGTTGATGGGGTGGCATGCTTTTTTATGGTATAAAGGAACAAAAATACAGGGGTATTTTAGAAGACATCATATACGTGAGGCTTTGTTATTAAATTGGGAGAAGATTAAAAAAACAACACTATTTGAAAATTCCAGTCTGGGTATCAATGATTGAAGCATTTTCATATTCAGTAATATTTAGAAGGGAACAAATTGTTAGATACAGTGAATTAATGGATGAAAAGGGTGAACTTAAATCGAAGCAAGAACTGGAAGAACAAGGTTTTAAAATGGATTGGTTTTCTTATTTGCAAATACGTTCTAGATATGAAGAAGATTTTAAACAAGAAGGTTTCTATAATGTCTTGACCAATTTAGATAAAATTTTAATGGGTTCTGATGACTATGTAATTAAAAAATTGTATGGTTATTTATTAGAGGTAAAATTGGAAGAAGAACAAGTTAAAGAAACAATGATAGCATGGGGGAAAAATTTTGGCCAGGGGATTGATTTAGAGAAATGGCAAAAATTGTGGTTGCAAAACTATAAAATGACAATGTCTACAGCATATAAGGAGAATTTGTATAAGATGTTTTACAGGTGGCATCTACCCCCGACGAGAATAGCCAGAATGTTCAAGAACAAATGGGAGAAATGTTGGAAATGTCATCAGACCCCAGGATCATATTACCATATGTGGTGGACATGTGCAGAAGCTAAAAGATATTGGACTAAAATCCACACATGGTTGGAAAAAATGACAAAGAAACACATTGACTTCAAACCTGAGATATTTTTATTAGGGATTTTACCAGAAATGTATAATAGAGAACTGAGATATTTAATTGTGAATGTTTTAACAGCGGCTAGAATTATATTTGCTAAAAATTGGAAAAAAGAGAAAATACCTACTGAAGATGAAGTCATTAAGAAAATTATGGAATGTGCTGAAATGAGTAAATTGACATTTGAAATTAGAGAACAGGAAGACAAACAATATTATTTAATATGGGATTTGTTTTATCAATGGCTAGACAATAAGGCATGGAAATGAAGTATGAAATATGAAATTAATGTAATGATAAAATATATGAAGTGGGTTTTTTTCCCCCATGGGAGTCAAACCCTTGTTAAACAATTGTTAAATGAGGATAATAACATAAAGGGATATATAAAATTATCAAATAAGAGAAATTAAATAATTTGTAAATTGTGGATATGGGATTAAGCACAAAAGATTTTTAACCGATCAACACACTTTCTGTGATTGTAATAGATGATGGTTGTTTTATGTTTTGTTATGTTTAAAAATAAAAATAAAAATTTGGGGGAAAAAACACCAACCACCAGCAAGATTCTTTGGGCCTTTAAAGGAATGGAGGACACCGATCTCTTGGCGAAGTGTAAGTAAACCCACTCACACTTACCTCTCGGGAGTCGAAGTCTAAGGACTCCCTGTCCCTTTCTCCACCGCCACCTCCAAGACCACGCAGACCCCCGTAGCCACACCCAGGAGGTTGTTACAAGGACTTGAAGGAGAAGCGTCGCGAGGTCGGGGGAGAATTGAGGCTTCCTGGAAATTGCTTTCGGTGCAAGGGAAATCGAAAGGGAGGCCAAAACAAAAAAAAAAGCAGGTGGGATATGAATGTACGGTGAGATCCAGAGGTAAAAAGAAAACGTGGTAGATGGGAATTACAGGTAGTCCTTGATTTACAACAGTTCACTTAGTAACCATTTGAAGTTACAACGGCACTGAAAAAGGGACTTATGACAATTTTTCACACTGATAAATTGCAGCATCCCTGTGGTCACATGATTTACATTTGGATGCTTGAAAACTGACATGACGGTTGCAGTGTCTTGGGGTCATGTGATCCCCTTTTGCGACCTGCAGACAAGCAAAGTCAGTGGGGAAACTGGATCCACTTAACTGTGTTACTAATTTAACAACCGCAGTGATTCACACATGCTAGCTTCATGTCACACTCATCCATGATGGCGTCCAGGTGGGTGGGCGGAGCCTCCCGCCGCCATTACTACTGGTTTGTAAGAACCGGACAGAACCGGGAGCAACCCACCACTGATTTAGTTGCATGAGATTTTATTACTTATTCCATTTCCATTTCCAGCCTTCAAAACCACCAAGCCAATTTTCCACGTAATCGTGAGCTTTGTCCTTTGGTTGGAGGCTATTCTATATACTATAATGAAACCTGACTTACCTAGATGACAGCACATCAGGAAAGGCTAAATTAAGAATTCCCCAGTTCCCTTCATTTTATCTTAGCAAAATTCTTATGTGGTAAGGTAGGCTAAGAGAGATTGATTCAATAAGTTTTCATAACACAGGATTATAAATCAAAATAGAAAAATGAGAGGAGGGAATGTGACAAATGTAATTCCAGTTTCTTTTAATTTAGTTCATGGAGATCTGGTGTCTCTTGGTTTCATTTCTTCTTATTGTAGAGGTAAAAGGTCATGGTGTCAGGCTGAAAGCAGCACACTGCCTTGGCTCAGACGCTATGAATCTTGCCTGCTTGTATGATCTCATTCTGGTTCTGATCTGCATTATCTCACCTTGCCTTCTCCACCAGGATGATGGCATCTTAAGAGGGGGGCGAATAGTATCTACCAATTAAACCACTGTTGCTTGTTTGCCTTTTCTGCTTGTAAAAAACTGTATAAAAAAGCAATAAACGCTGCAAAGGGGAGAGACATCTTCGCACAGAGCAAATGACTGGACCCTGATTTCTACATCTGGCACCCGAACAGGGACACCCTCCGTGGGAAGCAACAATCAACATACTTATCATCATCTGGAATAGACCCCTGGTGCACCTTCATCCTTCGGGATCCCTTAGTGGTAAGAATGGGTTGCAATCTATCTCAGCATCAGCAAACGCATGTGCAGGAACTCAGATTCCTTTTGCACAAGTCTGGCGTGACGACGTCTGAGACTGACATAAGGAAGCTAGTGACAGAGATAGGGAAACATTGTCCCTGGTATTTGGAATGGGGGACACTTCGTTTACGGGACTGGACAAAGATAGGGCATAAGTTACATCTTGAACCTTGGGCTCCAGTGCAAATATTACATTGATGGTATCAATGCTGTCAAGCAATAGAAAAATTTGGCTCTGATGCTTCAGCAGGGCAACAGTTAACTACAAGCCCTCCGCCTGATTATGATCAAGTTAAAATTGGCACCCCAAAACCATCTCTAATTGAACCATCAGCTCCTCCTGAAGGAGCTAGTTCTATTGCTGCTCCACAGCCACTGTACACCCCCATTAGGCAGTTTTTAGAGGAACAGTTAGACAAAGGGGGGGGATATAGAAGAAATTGCTGATATGCTTTCTGTTTGTCCAGTACACGTTACGGGACAAGTAGATCAGAATGGGGCTCAAATAGTGGAATATCGTCCTTTGTCTTATGCAATTTTAACAGAACTTAGAAAAGGAATTAGAGATATGGGGTTGGGAAGTACCTATATGCAGGGGATGTTAGAAGCCCTGATGAGAAATCATAACTTAGTATCTGAAGATTGGAAAACTACCTTTCACATGTTGCTTACTCCAGCACAATATGTAGTTTGGGATAGTGAATTTAAACATCAATGTGCCATGCGTGCTCTCCACTTGGGGGAAGCATTTATTCCTGATCAATTGTATGGATCTGGTCCTTTTACTCCAGTTGATGCTCAGATTATTCTGCCAGCAGCCACTTTACAAGTTTCTTCTGAATGTGCTTATCGAGCCTTCGGAAAAGTGCCTGTCTCTGGCAAGCCTCAACAAGCCTTCTCTAATATCAGGCAGAAGGCTAATGAGACGTATCCTGATTTTATTAACAGATTACAGGATGCTTTACGGCGACAGATAGACAATCCCGAAGCTCAGAATGAGTTGCTGATGAGGCTGGCAAAAGACAACACCACTTCTGAGTGCCGAAGGGCAATTGTTGGTCTGGGAAAAGATCCTGATTTGGCAGATATGATTAAAGCGTGTCAAGATATAGGAACATTCTCTTACCAAACCAATTTGTTAGCAGTTGCTTTATCACAAGGCAGCAAACCTCAAGGAAAGTGTTAAAATTGTGGCAAACCTGGTCATTTTAAAAGGGAGTGTCGAAATCCGGGGGGGGCATGTCTGCAACATTTCGCCCTCCCTTTCATCAGGGATCAAAACCGAAAACAAAATGCCCAAAGTGTCAGAAAGGTTATCATTGGGCAAGCGAATGTTGTTTGGGTTCGGGAAACGGCCGGCCGGGCTGGTCTCTGGCCCCAGTCCAAACAGAGACAATAAATCAACAATAGAAAATACTCCTGCAGCTACAAAAGCTAGTGCTGGTATTGATTTAATACTGCAGAAGGAAGTGAATTTTAAATTTCCTGGGGAGGTTCAAGTAATTCCACCCCAATTATCAGGCCCCCTAACAGAAAATTATGTAGGCCTTGTACTTCCACGGTCAAGCATGGGTAAAAAAGGTATTTTTGTCATTCCTGGAGTGATAGATTCGGACTACAACGGGATTATTTATGTTCAATTGTCGACCAATTTGCCCCAAACTTTGCCCATTTATACTAGCACTGCTCAACTCCTGCTTTTGCCTTATTTTGTCCCGGCAGGGGGAGAGCAAAAGGAGAGAGGTGAAGGTGGCTTTGGTTCTACTGACCCAGCCACTTCTATCATAGCTGCCATCACTACCCCAATAACATCCCAACGGCCCTGTCAGATCATTGTGTTGCAGGGTAAGCCCTTTGAGGGGATTTTGGACACAGGAGCAGATGTTTCAGTGACCTCTGCCAAGCAGTGGCCTGCTGCCTGGCCAACTGAGCCCTGCCCAAGTGTGGGGGGTCGACAAAGTGCACGTCAAAGTGCAGGATTTCTTTCAGCTCACTTGCCTAATTCAGATTTGGTCATTCAGGTCCGCCCTTTTATATTAGATATTCATGTCAGCCTTTGGGGGCGCGACCTGCTCAGTAAATTGAGGGCCACCCTCACTTTGGAGGACTGAAACTACTGCCCTCCCGCTGACTTGGATGGTTAAAGAGCCGGTGTGGATTGATCAATGGCCCATGTCACATGAAAAATCAACGACTCTCCACCAGTTAGTACAAGATCAGCTGCTTGCGGGTCATGTTGTGCCATCCACTAGTCCATGGAATACCCCTGTGTTTGTGATAAAAAGGAAAAGTGGCAAATGGTGTTTGTTACATGATCTTTGCGCCATGAATGCATGTATTCAACCTATGGGCCCCTTGCAGTGCGGGACACCAAATCCTAATCTGATTCCCCAAGATCATGAGGTGATGGTAATTGACTTAAAGGATTGTTTCTTTTCCATTCCTTTGTGTCCCTCTGATCAGGAAAGGTTTGCATTTACAGTACCTGCGGTGAACCATTCAGAACCCAATAAACATTATCACTGGACGGTTTTACCACAGGAAATGTTGAATAGTCCCACATTATGTCAATTTTATGTTGCTGAGGCACTAGCCCCTTTTCGCAAACATCATCCATTGGTTTTGGTATATCATTGTATGGATGACATTTTAATTGGAGCACCAAAAATACAATCTAACTGGCTTTCTGAAATACAAAATGATTTGTGTGTCTATGGATTGCAAATTGCCCTGGAAAAAATACAGCTGCACGCTCCTTATCTGTATTTAGGACATAAAATGTTGCAGTCTTTTTCTGCTCCGGCTTTTCCTCGTTTAAGCCCACCCAAAGTTATTTCCTTGGTTAATTTGCAACAATTGCTGGGTACCATTAATTGGGTTCGCCCATATTTTTCTCTACCTACACAGTTACTTAGTCCCTTATTTGATTTATTGACTAAAGGAAAAAAGCCTGGAGACCTAATTATAGTTCCGTCTGTAGTATTTGCTACAGTTGAGAAAATTAATAACATCTTGAGTACTCAGTTTGTGGATCGAATTCCTCATAGAGATTGTCAGTTATCTCTTTTGATATTCCCTACTAGTAAGCTGCCCACAGGAATATTGGCTGTTTTAGAACAGCAAAAAGTATATTGTATTGAATAGCTTTATTTGCCTCATACACCATCCCAAAATGTTTTGCTTTTTATCCAAGCCATTGCTGAAATTATAACCTTGGGGCGCACTCGAGCTTGCCATAGAAATGGGACTGATTTAATAAATATTGTTCTTCCTATCCCGAAATCTGACTTTCACTTTTATTTTCAGAATAATTTATCTCTTCAGTGTGCTCTAACTGACTATGTTGGTTGTATTTCATATCACCTGCCTAAAGATCCTTGGCTTACTTGTTTAATGACTTCCTCCTTTCCTGTCCGCCCACTGCTTTCTCCTTCTCCACTATCGCAAGCTCTTACATTTTTTTCTGATGGAGGACGAACGAAAGGAGCGATTGCTTACAAGAATCCTCATGATGATATCTGGAAAATGTCTTACACTGCAGTGCAGTCTTCATCTCAACGCTAAGAATTATCTGCTGCTATCTTGGCTTTCCACACTTTTTCTCAACAGCCTTTTAATTTGATTTTTAATTTGATCTCTGATCAATCAAAAATCGCTGCCATTTTTGCGGTTTTAACTGCCAATTCCTTAGCCATGATTTGTTTGTGCTTAATTGTTAATAACTGTACTTTGGCAACAGCAACTGTCATCCCACCCAAACATTCTCTCGAACAACGAATGAAACAAAACCTATGGGTGCAGCTCGCAAACATCACAAAAACTGATGCCTTTTGTTTGTCTGAAGCTTATGATATGGAAAATTTGCTTTCTACATGTTTAATCCCTGTCTGTACCCCTACTACTGTAATTCAGAACCTTACTGACTTGGATAGGTATTTGTTAGAAGGGCACTATAACTATAAGACTATAGCTAGTTGGGGGGTAGCTGCATTTTATCCACCCCCTAACGCAATTGATTTGCATACTCCAGTGGTGGCGGTCCCTGAAAATGTAACATGTGTAAAAATGGTTAATTGTACTTCTTCAAGCAAAAATCCTCAGTGTCTTCACAGTAGTTCACCTGTTTTAAACTGTACAGCTTTTGAAGAGACTTCCTTTAATTTTGCTGATGTTTGGCTACCGCAAGGGTGGTTTTTTACATGTGGCCGAGAAACCTTTAATTATATTCCTGCTAATATTAGTGAAGTGCAGTGTTGTCTTAGCCGGTTGATTCCTGTTTTGCTTTCTAAACAACAACTTCACTCGAGCCGTATTCGGCGTGGGGTCACCCTAGATGATACTTGTGACTCTGCTTTACTTAATCAAGCAGCTTTACTTAATCAAGCTTTACTTAATCAAGCAGAATACATAGCATTGGCTGTATCTATGGTGGGTGTGCCAGCACTTGCTGTTCGTACTCATCTTAATATTAATGCTATTGCGTGTAATCTAGCAAAAACCATTAATGCCACTTCTTCAGCGATTTCAGCAATCAACCATGAGCTGCAAGCTTTCAGAAAAGCTATTCTTCAGAATCGCGCTGCTGTTGATTATTTGCTTCTACACCAGCATTTGGGTTGTGAAAGTTTTGAAGGACTTTGTCGCTTTAACATTTCAGATGAGTCACGGTGTCAGCATTCCAGAAAACCCCCAACTCCAAGTAAAGCAAACATTTTTCCAAAGTTCTCTTTACTAGAATGGGCAAACTGGCACATCTGGGAAAACCCGAATCTGAAAAGCCCGGGTTTTCCTTCAGTAAGTCAAAGCTCCCAAAACCACCCCCTGACCACTCCTTCTCCAGATGCTGGATCTCCCTGACCTTGACCGACAAGAAGAATGCTATTATGTCTACTAACAACCCCTTTCCTTAATCCCCCCTCCTACTTTCCCACACATGAGAAGTGTGAATTTTCCAAAAGATGCCCTAATTAATTCATGAGCCATGAGCCAAACTTCAAAAGAAATACAGTCATTTATTAGGAGCACCATTTCGGCAATATTCGGATGCAGTTAGAACTAATCCCACATAGATTTATGTTCCCCTATGACCCTGTCTCTCCCATGTCATAAATCACATTCTCCAATTACCCATTTTGGCTGGCTGTGAAATCCAACACCCTTCTTCTGATTGTGGAAAGAAAGCATGTATGGAATGTAGCTTCTGTTAGGGAAATCAATTAGCTCTATCAGTTCTCCCTCCCTCCTGCTCATGGCAACTTGAAAGTTGACATGAAGGTGGCAGCATTGAAGCTTCTGGCCTAATATGGATTCCAAAGCTGACACATGGAACATTCAGCATCAACTTAACATTTTACATAATTTGGCCTCCGATTTAAAAATTGACACTTTAGGATCTTGGTGGGAAATCCTGTGGTCTTGGCTACCTACAGGCTTATTGGGAAACATCCTGCATTATTCAGTCATCATTTGTGCTATTTTGATTGGTGGGTGCTGTTTTGTGTCTTCCCTCTTTTTGTAACATACTGTATGTATTACTGCATTTCGGCCCAAACCCCCTCTTACACTGCCTCAGGGTCAGGTTTATGCCTTGTATAAGCAACTGCAGGGATATTCCTCTCCTGATTACGATGCCCTGACAAACAAAACAAAACAGAGTGAGATGTAGAGGTAAAAGGTCATGGTGTCAGGCTGAGAGCAGCACACTGCCTTGGCTCAGACGCTATGAATCTTGCCTGCTTGTATGATCTCATTCTGGTTCTGATCTGCATTATCTCACCTTGCCTTCTCCACCGGGATGATGGCATTTTAAGAGGGGGGTGAATAGTATCTACCAATTAAACCACTGTTGCTTGTTTGCCTTTTCTGCTTGTAAAAAACTGTATAAAAAAAGCAATAAACGCTGCGAAGGGGAGAGACATCTTTGCACAGAGCAAATGACTGGACCCTGATTTCTACACTTATAAGACAGTTAAGGAATAACCCTTGAGTAGCAAGGGTGTGCACATGAAAGCGGTTGAGAGTAGTTATGAATAAACACAGTCACCACAGAGATACATTGAGTCGTGTTTACAGTTTACATTCAGGAAAAATAAAGCACAGTCCAATAAACAAAGTCTTCATACTAGTCGTATTAATCATACACAGTAAACAGTTCTTCTGGAGTTACAAACAGTAATACAGTAAGTCTGTTAGGATTCTATATGGTGTATATAATGTTAGAACCAGTTGTCCAGGCAATATATGTATACTGTAACTTTAAGCTGTAAATGTTACGTTCTTGCTGAGTCATGCTGTAATTGGATAATGACTAGTTGGGAGTATATTTAAACAAAGTATTGTAACCTGGTCCGCTACTGCTATTGTGAAGAAACTGCTATTGTGAAGAAACTGCTATTGTGAAGAAGCTGCTATTGAGAGTGAGTTTGTTTTACTGTACTGGACTGATTTAATTGGTGACGACTTGGACTTTGTTTATGACTATGCGACTGCTTTTTCCTACGATAAAGTAAACTTTTGCTAAACCAGTTTTCTTATTCATTGCTCTCAGCAACGTTTCCTTGTGCAGTTACTCTGCTGGTTGGTAACACAACATCAATATCCTTAACAAAGTCAGATAGAGATATCAGAGAGCAAGAACAACATAGAGAACAAACCATGTTTCTAGCTCCCTCTTAAGGACATTGGCAACAAAACTAACAAATCAGGACACAGTATGATGCAATACAGCAGTCTTAAAGCTATACTATACAATACAATACAATACAATACAATACAATACACTGCAAACATACATTGATGGTTTATATATTGCCAACCCAACAAGTTAGGTAATAGTCTTATGCCTAACATCCTCCCCTTTGGGTAGGTCAATATATAACACCTTACATCCTCAAACCATAGTACTCACAACACTCTTTGTGCTTAATTGCACCGAGTCTTTGTGAAATGATCTGCAATATTGTTTTCAGTCATATAGTACTCCAATTGAATCAATTTCCTTTGTATACACTGTCTAACATTTAAGTATCGCAAATCAGTATACTTAGACCGTGTTCTTACAGCTATATTAGTAGCCATATTTATTGCAGATTGATTGTCCTCATAAACGGATCATTCACAGTTAATCCCATATCCATTAACAATTGTTTATAACATACCAGTTCAGTACACATTAAGGATAAACATGAAAACTCGGCTTCCATAGTTGACAAACTAATATGCTTTTGCCTAATAGATTTCCTTTTTTAAAAATATTTTTATTATTAAGATATAAACAAAAATATAAAGACAATACAAAGACAAACAAAATCCCTCCACCTACAAAACCCACACAACATTCTACATATAAGTTTTTTGTCATCAACAGAGTATATAATATTGAGCTTTAATGAAAAATACTTATTGAATTCCTTGTTCCAATTCTATATGCTAAGACTATAATCCTTTTATTCAATTTTTTTCTCCTCCTACAAATCTTTCACCCTAGTCTCTATCTTCTATGTTTTGGCTAATTTCCCTTTCCAGCCATTGATACCATTGGTGCCATACAAGATAGTAATCGCTTTCTTCCTTATCCTGGAGTTCCAGCATCAATCTGTCCATTTCGGCACACTCTGTTATTTTTGAGATGATTTTATCTTTGGTTGGGAGTTGGTCTAATTTCCAATTTTGGGCGTACAGTAATCGTGCTGCTGTCAATATGTGTATAATGAGATATTTGGTTTCTTTGTTATATTGTGCTGTTGTCATGCCAAATAAATAAAATTCTGGACTGTTTTCTACTTGTAGGTTTGTTATTTCCTCAATAATATTCTTTATGTTTTGCCAATATTGTTGGGCTTTCCTACATTTCCACCAAGCATGATAATATGTCCCTTTTTTTGTTTTACACTTCCAGCACAGTGCGGAGGTGTTTGGGTGTATTTTAGCTAATCGGGCCGGTGGTAGGTGCCATCTGTAAAACATTTTAATAAGATTCTCCTTATAAGATGTGGCTCTTGTCATTTTGATATTCTGTTTCCATAATTTCTCCCAATCTGCCAATTTAATATTATGTCCTATGTCTCTGGCCCACGTTATCATATTGTGTTTAACTGTTTCTTCTATTAACTTATCTCTCAAGAGGTAGTTGTATATTTTGGTTATCATTTTTTGGTCTGTTCCTAGTAGAATTTTGTCCAATTCATTCAGGTCGTTTGCAATTCCATATTGTTTTTTCTCCATGTTGTATCTTGAGTGTATTTGGGTATAGTGCCACCAATCAATATTTATATTGCCAATTTGAAGTTGATGTCTTGGAGTAAGTTCGCCTTCCTGGTTTACTAGGTCTTGGTATCGCTTCATCTTTCCTATCTCAAGGGTGTTTGGCTATATCAATGCCTCCATTGGGGACCACCATTTTGGTATTCTGGTATAGTAATTTTTCTTGATTCCCTGCCAAATCTTGAATAGTGAAGCCCAAATTATATGTCGTTGAAAGTACTTATGTCGTTTATCTGGTCCGTCCCATAGGAAGGTGTGCCATCCTCGTATAAGATCAAAGCTTTCTAAATATAAAATTCTTTTATTGTCCAATTTCATCCATTCTTTGATCCAGGTCAATCCTGCTGCTTTATAATACAGCTCCCAGTCTCCTTTGTCTCATGAGTCATGTAAAGCTTTGATCTTAATTCTAGCTTTCTTTCCCTGCCATATGTAAGTCGTTGTTATTTTATTGAGGCTTTTGAAAAAGTCCCTTCCCAGATGTATTGGTATTACCTGGTATAGGTATAGTATTCTTGGTAATATATTCATTTTTATTGAGCTAATTCTGCCCATCAGCGACAGTTGTAGCCTATTCCAAATTTCTAAATCTTTTTTAATTTCTATTAATAATTTGGTGTAATTGTCTTCTTTACTCATAGTAGCTTTTGCCGTCAACCAAATACCTAAATACTTTATCTTCTTTACTATTTGGATTCCTAATTTTTCTTCTAATTCCGCTCTCTGTATCTGAGTCATATTTTTTGTCAGTACTTTCGTTTTTTGTTTGTTTATTTTGAGGCTCACGACTTCCCCATATTCCTCTATCATCGATATCAGCCTGGGTCCGGAATGTATTGGATTTTCCAAATTGAAAATTACGTCGTCCGCGAAGGCGAGCAGTTTGTACTCCTCTCCTCGGATCTTAAGTCCTCTAATACCTTCCTCCTTTCTTATTTCATTTAATAGGACTTCCAGTGCTAATATGAATAGTAACGGTGACATGGGGCATCATTGTCGTACTCCTTTCTGGATATCAAAAATTTGTGTCATATCGCCATTTATTGAGATTTTTGCTGTTTGGTGAGAATAATTTTTTTTAATCAGATTATGAAATTTCTCTCCACAGTTCATCAACTCAAGTTGTTTTATGAGAAAAGCCCAATTTAAGTTGTCAAAAGCCTTCTGGGCGTCGAGAGAGATTATGACCACTTCTTTGTCTATCTTCTGGTCATAATATTCCAAGATGTTTATAATCGTTCTCAGATTGTTTTTGTTCTGTCTCCTAGGTATGAAACCATTCTGGTCTGGGTGTATATAATTATGTATTATTGCTTTGAGTCTCTGTGCCAGTATTGACATAAATAGTTTATAATCCACGTTGAGTAGTGAAATTGGTCTATAGTTTCTAATTTGGGTCGGGTCCGAGTCTTCCTTATGTATTAATGTAATAATGGTTTCTGTCCAAGATTTTGGAATTTCAGCTGTCGATAGTGCTTCGTTGAAAACTTCTGGTAATATTTGATCTATAGATTGTTGACAGAGTTTATAAAATTCAGTAGGAATTCCATCCAGTCCTGGGGTTTTATTGTTCTTTTGTTTTTTGCGGGCTTCCGTCAGTTCAAACATTGTTATGGGCCGATTTAGGGTCCCTCTGTGTTCTTCTTCGATATGAGCGAATTTAGTTTTGTGGAGATATTTTTTGATTTGGTCTTCCGGGACATCTTCCTGTCGGTAAAGTTTCTGAAAAAATTCTTTGGCTATATTTTTCTTCTCCAGATGTGTATGGTAAAGAGTTCCTGATTCATCCTGGAGTTGGTGAATAATTCTTTTTTCTGTTTGCTTTTTTAGTTTATATGCTAACCAACGTCCAGTTTTGTTTGTGTGCTCAAAGTTGATTTGTTTTACCATTCTTATTTTCTGTGCCAATTCGGTTTTTGTGGTTAAATTCAATTTGTGTTTGGCCAAATTAAGTTTTTGTTTTACTATCGTATTATTGGGCTGCTGTTGTAATTTAATTTCCTCTATCTTGATTTCTTCCAATAATTCATTCCTAATTCTTTGCTTCTCTTTTTTCCTTTTTGCCACATATGTAATGGTTAGGCCTCTGATATAGGCTTTCGTCGTGTCCCATAAATTTTGTAACGACGTTTGATCTTTTGTGTTGATTTTGAAAAATATCTTCATTTCCTTTTCGATCATTTGTAAGTACTCTTTTTCCTTTAGTACACTTGTGTCCATTTTCCATCTTTTCTGTTTTCAAAAACCTTTCCAGATTATTTTGATAGGGTTGTGATCGGCCCATGTGCTAGGCATAATTTCTACTTCATGTGTTTCTTTGCTTAATTGAGGTGTCATCCAAGCCATATCCAGCCTGGACCACGATTGATGTGGGCCCGAGAAATATGTGTATTGTTTTGTTTTGGTATTTAATTCTCGCCAAGTATCATGTAAACTCATTTCTTGTGCTAGATCTTTAAATGTTTGTGGCAATGTCTTCCTTTTAATTTTGTTCTTCCTATTACTATGGTAGTCTTCTCATGAATTTGCTATCGCGTTGAAATTACGGACGATGCATACATTTGCATAATCCAACTCTTTTAGCTTGTTGTGTAGTTTTTTGTAAAAATCTGATTGGTTTCCGTTTGGAGCATAAATGGCTACTAACAATATTGTTTTTATTTCCAATTTTAGTTCTATCATTAAGACTCGACCCCCTTTATCAGTATGGATTAGCTGGGGTTCTTATATGGTCTCTGATATATGCTACCACTCCCCTTTTTTTTGCAATCTCCCAAAGATGTGTATGTTACTCCTAGTTTTTTGTTTTCAAGTAGTTTTTTCTGTAGTTTTCTTATGTGTACTTCTTGCAATATAATTATATCTGCCCCTAATTTTTGCAATCTTGTAAATATTTGGTGTCTTTTGCTTGGTAAATTTAAACCATTTATATTTATGGAGATAAGGTTTAGTTCTTCTTCCATTTCTGCTAGTGTTTATTTATCCGTTATTTTGAGTTTTTTTTTAATTGAAAAGTTTTACAAAGAAAATTTCCAAACATTTTCTCCCCCCTCCCCCAATCCCCCCTCCCTCCTCACATTTTTAATAAACAAATTTACATCATTTTTACTTTTCATTTTTATCAGGTTTTTTTGGTTGTTTTTTTTTTCGGGGCTGCTCTTCTACCCCTTTCTTGTATTCCAACCTTTCTTCCACTACTCCCCCTCCCTTCCTTTCTTCCTCCCTGCTTACCTCCTCCCTTTCCTACTTCCCCTTCTCCACCCCCACTCCTCTCCTCTTTCCACCTTCTAACCTTCTCCTCCACTCCTTTTCCCCTCACTCTTCCTCCTCTCCTTTTCCTTTCCTACTCACCTTTCCACCCTCTATAATCCTTCCCCTCTCTCCAATTGTTTCCCTTTTAAATACAATCTTAAGTGGTATTCAAGCAGCCCCGAGTTCCCAATTATACATACATTTATATAACTTCTTTCCCCCAACCCATCCAACCCCCCCTCCCTCCCAGACTTCCCAAAGCAGAAACAGGGTATTGCAATGATAAACATATGCTAAAATATGCTAACACACTGTAAAGTTCAAAATTTCCCATAACTCCTTTAACTCCCCTTATTTAAATTCATCAACCTCCCTAAAAATATTACAAACATTAAAGAAAAAAAGAAAAAAGAAGAACCCAACTAAATATCCTTCCCAAATTCTCCAGCACATTCTTTTTAAACATCTATAGTAACATCATCATAATTATTCATGCTATTTACTTATTAGAGTTATACATTAAAAAAAAAAACTACAAACAAAACCCTAAACTTTTTAAATCTAAGATCGTTTCTATTAATATAAGTTCAACACAAACACTATTCATTTACAACATTTCTATAATAAAACTAAAATTATTATCAATCCTTTTTTTGTTAAAATTAAACATTATAAAAACCTTAAACTTTTTATCTCATAAAATCATCAATAGGGCTTAAACCATTTCTACTAATATAAATTGAAAAGTTTCCAAAAAATATCCTCCAAGTTTTTAATTAACCATTATAGTACCTTCAAACATTTAAAAAATTATCATTTTTGTGTATAAAATATAACCTTTAAAGACTACAGTTTAGTTAGGCTCTCCATCCTTTTTGTTAAGATTAAACTGTTCACCTTTTTGTTAAGATTATGGCTGTTCACCGCCCTGAGTCCCCTCGGGGAGAAGGGCGGTATATAAATCTAATAAAATAAATAAATAAATAAACGTTTTAAAAAATCTTAAACTTTATCTCATAAAATCATCAATAGGGCTTAAACCATTCCTATTAGTATAAATTGAAAACTTTCCAAAATACATCCTTCAAGTTATTAATTAACCATTATAGTGCCTTCACTTCAAATTTAAATTTAAAAAGTTATCCTTTTTATGTAAATCCTTGCTTTAAAATAACAAATAATAAACAATAATAAAGAAGGCTTTCTCTTCTCCTTACATTTAAAAAAAAAACTTTTCTTAAATCATTATACAAATATAAATTCAAAACTTTCCAAAGGGTAACCTTCAAATTTTACTTTGACCATTATAGTACCATCATATCATTAAACAAGAAAGTTATCCTTTTTACATATAAGACATCCATACTTGAAATAACCTTTAAAACTGCCAATTTAATAAAAGTTTTACATCTTCTTCTTATATTTTTTCCAATCCTTTTTTTGCCTTAATTCTTTCAAAATTCCTTCTGCGCCTTCTTTTCTTTTTAAAAGTTTCTTAAACTTGATCTGAGGTTGATGTGTCATAAAAACTCGCTTCACTTTTGTAGTCTTTTTCTTTAGCTTGAATTTAAACTCTTTTGCAAGTCGCAAATTGATGCCAAATAATTCATCCGCTTGTGATAATAACTGATCCAACTCCAACTTTTCTATAGGCAGAGTGGAAATGTCTGCCAAGCCCTCCAGTTCAGTTGTATCCTCCTGCATTTCAGTCCCACCAGCCTGCGATTCATTCTCCAAGCTTCTTTGTTTAGTTTCAGTCCCACCATGCTGCGTTTGATTCTCCAAACTCTTCTGTAAAATTTCTTCTTGTTCAGTATTCCAACTATTTTTTTGAAAGCCTCTCTCAGTTAGAGCCAAACTGTTCAAAGTAACAGAGTCTAGAAATTCTTGAAAAACTTTTGCTATTGCAGCTTGGGTATTTGCTGAATCACCAGGCAATAATCCAGCAGGTCTGCCCTCAGCCATATTTCAGTTTTTCTTATTAAACTATCAGCCAAAGTCTGTATATTAACCACTCTATTCAAAACTCTAATTTATTTAAAGTCAATACCAGTTTTTTTCCCCACTCCAGATCCACTCTATAATGTAATCCAGTAGCTCTTTGTCTTTTACAAGTGTTAACAAGCGCTAACGATCTCTTTCATTAGTCAGCTTTGTTCCATGCCCTCAGGCACCATTTTTTGCATTTCAAATGGAGTTGAAGATTTCCCCTATCCTCCTCGCTTTTTCACCTGCTCTGCTCAGCCAGCCCTGAAATCTTGCTTAAAAATAATTCTTAAAATTGAGTTACCCAAAGAATGATTTAAAATTGAGTTGCTGGTGTGGTCACGGCTTCTTGCTCTGCTTCAGCAGAGTTGTTCCGGGTCCAGAGTTGCTTGGCTGGTTTCTGGGGAGTTTCCACACTTCGCACCCCAGAGTTTTCTCTGGGGGGCTTTGGGAAACTCTACCCCCACCAGCCTACTCTTCACTCTCCCCTTTGCCCGGGGAGAGACTTTCAAGCCTCCCGGCAGCGTTGACCAGCTGCTCAGGGGCTTTTACAGAATCCCGGAGCGGGCGCTCATATTCAGAGCGTCTTCGAAGGTCCGTGGAGCCACAGGAAGTCCTCCCGTTATTTTGAGTTTTGTTGTGTTTCTTGTGACTCTTTGTGAGATCCCCGTCGTTTCCTCCTTCTCCAGCCTTCCCTTCTTTTGTTCCTTGTCTTCCTTATTTGTTATTTGTACCTCTTGGTCGCTAAGGTTCAGTTCTTCTCTGCTATCTCTGCTTCCCTGTTCTCCTTCGCTTCCTAGGTGTTGATCCATGAAGTCTTGAGCTTTATCTATAGTGTCTATTCGAAATTTTCTTCCTTCCCATGAGATAAGTACGCCTTCCGGTATGAGCCATCTAAATTTTATCTTGAGTTTATTCAATTGTCTAGTTAGAAAGTTGTAATCTCTTCTCCTATCTCTGGCCCTTCTCGGTACTTGTTTTAATGTTAGAACTTCCCTCCCTTTGTACATAACTGTCTCCTCTCTCATTCTTCTATATATTTCTTCTTTCATCGTTTTTTTCGTGAATCTAATATGAACTTCTTTAGGGAGTTTGTTTCTCCTTGCGTAGTTTGTGAAGGCTCTGTAGATTTTGTCAATTCCATTTCTGATTTCATCCTTATCTTTGTGTGTTGCCCTTGCCAATATTTCAATCATAATTTTGCCCAGGTCTTCATCTCTCTGTTCTTCTATGTTTTGGAACCTTAGAAAGAAGGATGCCTTCTCCATTTCAAGAAATGTGAGTGCATCTTCGGTGTCTCAACTCCTTATCATTTGTTGATTCTCCATCCTCTCCAACCTAGTAGCTGTAGCTTTGGTTTTTTCCTCTACGTTATGAATTCTCTGTTCATTTTCCGTAATGTTTTGTTGGATTTTCACTATCTTCTCATCTATGTTTCTGATTTCATCTTTAATTTCCCCTACATCCAGTCACATCTGTTCATGGTTCCTTCTAGTTTCGTCATGATTAAGAGTCATCTTATCTTCCATTCTTTTCATTCCCTCCTGAATCTGTCAGGTTCCAACGTTGTCTTAAATAAATTACATTTTCCAAACAAATAGTCTTTGATGAAATCTTTCATTTATTTAGAACGAACATGTCTGGCCCCGACTCCATCGGTGCCAGTACTGACCTGCTAACCCCCAAACCCTTCCCTTTCCATCCCTCATTACCCAGCGTCTTATTAGCCATCTTCCAAGTCACTCTTACTACGTCACCTCACAGGAATGTCCCCCTCCCAACCCATCTCCTAGGTGATATCTCTGCCAGGCAGCAACTGTGTGAAAGGTCAACCTGCTTCTTCTCTCTCTTTTCCCTTCATGTCAGCACTAGGATGAATGAAACTTGGGGTGCTGACAGAATCATTGCAAGGGCAGCTTGTATATTTTGCATACCTGTAATGGTATTGGTCTTCTCTTTGTCAATTGTTCCCCCTGTCTTTTGCTGTGCCGGGGAGGCCACCAATAATGTTTGAGTTGGAGGTATCTTTTTGGTTGTTTTAGTGGTGGTTGTTGTACTTGACTTCCAGCGGCGACCTCAGCGCGTTAGGAACGAAAGGGACGGGGCTCCGTTCCTGAGTTTCTAACAATCCCACATCTGGAGCCGAAACAGGCGCTATCGATTTCAGAGGGATCGATAGTTTAAAGGGGAACGTCTTAGGACCTCGGAGGAGATCACAACTCCTTCGAAGGTACAAGACAATCCCTTAATCCAGAGTGAGGAAAAAACAGCCTTTTGAGACTGGCCGGAGGCGCTGATAACTGCGTGAGTGGGAAGCGAAGATTGAAAAAGAAAAGAAGTCATTAACAGAAGACTTTAATCTAGGAAAACCCAAAAAGTATTTGACAGCAAGAAGCAGACGCTGGCGGCAGAGAATACCGGAAAAAGACACAAGATAAGCGGCGACAGAAGGATCGAGTGGACCGGGGCCATTTTGAACAGATACATGACAGCGCAAAAATCGTGAACAGCCGGAGTGTATGGAGAGAGCTTGACGAGGTACTTTGTGATTTTGAGTTTGACGACTAGGTTCATGGAGGATTTAAAACTTTGATACGGTTGGATTACACTGGTGCGGATTGGATCGAGAGGATTAAACTGAGAATAAGGACAGATCGTGCATGATTGAAGTGAACTGAGAGAGAGCGAGGAGTGTGGCGTGCTGGAGATTGGAGGAAGGACTTTGGAAGGATTTTTATAAACTGATCGTATTGGATTATACTGGCTTCGATTGGACCGATTGGACTGAACTGGAAAAACGGAGTGTGAAACAGACAGCAGAAGAGTGTGGACAAAGACGACAATAAACCTTGGTATTTGAGTGGATTTTTATAAATTATCGATATTTTCATCACTTCCAGTGACATTTCTTTCTAAAATTAGGACATATAACGTGAAAACGTGAAAACTTTTGATTATTCTGACTTTTTGACTATTTAACCACCAAATATTGAACTATTTAACTATTGAATGACCTGGAAATAACTGGTGAAAGGGGCGACCCAGATTGTGGAACGGTGATTAAATGAAAGAAAGATAAGGCCAAACAACAACAAAAAAGAGAAAAGACTATAAATCCAAAGTCCAAATAGAAAATAAACAGACAATATAGTTATTACTGGTTTGGTTTAACTTTATTATATCATATTAGAACGCAAGAGAATTGAAAAGAACATTTAATAATCTATTAGTTTTTATTAGTTTATTAGTTTTTCTGCCTAAGTACTGATAACGGAAAAACGTGATTATAATAATTTGATTATTCAAACAACTATAGAGTACTATATTTGATAAATATATTTATGGGAAGATAATTAATTTATAATAGTTAAGACAGTTAGAAATTGATTGATAAAGGGATATTTATAAAGTATATACATTGACATAGATTTAATTTTAGAATTATTATAAAAACTGCTAGTGAAATATATTTTATCTTTTAATTAACTGAAGAATAAGGTAATTAATGAATTGCTAGAAACGCTTATTTCCCGTTGTCTCCTCCTTTTCCACCTCCCCCCTGCTTCCCCTTTCTCTTTACATATATCATTTTATTGTTGATTGTTGATTAGATTAGAAGTACCCTTATCAATATTATTTGCAACAACAATTTTGCACTTAAGCCATCAATATAAACTAGACGACAGATAATTGTATGAAATTGTGGGCAAGAATAACATGCATAATAGACATGGCAACTTCTTGCCTAATAGATTTCCATCCTATCAAAACATTACCCAACATTACCACTATACCTGATGTTGACTTACGAGTAGGTAAATCAGTTGCAAAACTTGCATCAGCATATGCTGTTAAAACTAAGTCACTACTAGGCTCCAAATATAATGAATAATGAATTGGTTGCTTCAGATACCTAAGTATTCACTTAGCGGCTTGCCAGTGTCTTCCAGTCAGTTCAGCATTATATCTAGCCAGTTGATTCATACTGTAAGATACTGCAACCATTACACCCCCCCGTGTGCTTCAATGCTGTCTCCTGTCGCCGTTTCCATAGCGCGTCAGCGTTGTCGAGGAACGGTAGGACCCGACAGGCGGCTCCCCTCTCACCAGGCCTCCTTCTGCAACAGAGAATTCAGTGATTAGTACTTATACGTGGTTTGAGGGGATGGTTTTTATGAAAGTGAGTCACTAATTTCTTGGCATTAACGTCTGTGGCGAACACCCAGGACGCTTCTTCATAAGGATACCCTTTCCAATGGACAAGATATTTCAGTTTCCCACGACTTATTTTTGAATCTAGAATCTCATCTATTTCGTAATGTCCCTCTATCACGGGACCAGGACGTGCAGGGGTATCACGGTTTCCCGTTACAGGTTTAAGAAGACTACAATGGAAAACGGGGTGTATCTTTCCCAATAAAGGAGGTAGTTTCAACGCGAAGGTGACCGGGTTTATCACCTTTACTATAGGGAAGGGTCCTAGGTACTTTGGCCCTAGTTTCCGATTGGGTACTCGTAACTTAATGTATTTGGTGGACAGGTATACCATGTCTCCTTCCTTCCAAGGGTGTGGTGGTGCCCTTCTTGTATCTGACTGAGTTTTACATTCAAGAGCTGCCTTATCGAGTGCATCTCGCACCTGAGGCCACAATGTTTGGATTTTATCGGCCCATTCTTGTGGCATAACCGGTGTGTCTAATGTTTGTTCTAACTCTGGGATAGCGGTGAAGTCCCTTCCCGTCACGACTCAGAATGGGGTATAGCCTGTGCTTTTGTGTACGGTATTATTATACGCTACCTCCGCAAAAGGTAATAGAGACACCCAATCTGTTTAGCCAGTGCCTGTCTCATTAAACACTGTGTACACCCTGAATCAATAAGAGCCTCTTGTGGTACTACCGATACACCACGTGCTGGTTGTAAGGTCACCGGGATGAGGAAAGGGCGGATAGGAGCACTTACCATCGGATCACTATTCCCCTCTTCTTCATCACTATCTGCTGCAACTACCACAGGCACGACACCAGGAGGTGCTGTAGACCCCAGGTCCCTCTTCATCATTCCCTCAGGCGGCGTTGTCTGTGATACCCCTCTGGTTCTCTCAGGGGTCGCTCGTGTTCGGCCCTTTCCCTTCGGTGTCAGCGTTGTCGGGCCAGCTGGCTGCACTGGTGGAAACGGGCACTCCAGGGCTCTATGTCCCACCTGGTTACACCGGAAACAGCGTAATGACCGGCTGGCAGGCTCCGTACTTCTGGCATCGGACTCCCCTTTCTCTACTGACCTGGAAGGAAAGGTCCTTTCTGGTACCTGTTGGGGTTGGGGGGAAGGCCCAGTACTCCTCACCCGGAATTCGCGTAAGTGCACATCCAGATCTATGGCTGCCTTACACCACTCTGTCAGGCGGGGCGGCAGACCTCTGTACACACAAGCCTGTCTAAGATCTCTGTTGAGACCAAGGTAGAATTGATGGACGAGCATGCGTTCAGGCCAAGTCCGGACTCGCCCTGCCACATTTCGGAAGTCTTTTACATACTCTTTAGCTGGACGGCCCTTTTGCCTCAGGGCCACTAGCTCCCCTTCTGCTACCTGGGCTCGGGTATCGTCCTCGAACCAAGCTCTAAGGCCGTCCAGGAACAAACCCACATCAGTTAATTCTCGAGCGTGGTCGCTATGCAGGTCTGCCACCCAATCCGCCGCTTCACCTGTTAAAGTCATCGTGATGGCGACTACCATGGACCATTGCGAGGGATACAACCGGCCATAAAGATCAACGTAGCTCAATACCTGGCTCAAATAGAGAGCCACCCTGTCCGGATTACCATCAAATGTGGCCTGCAGGGGGGGAGGGCCCCACACTGGTTGAGGACCCCACACCCCGGGTTGCCCTGCTGGACCCTGCCCAGGATACCCCGGAAGTGCAGGGGTTGGCCCAGAAAACCCCTGTGGCCCCACTGGGTTGCTCATGATACCCTGTGGCCGCACCCCTCCGCCTGTCACTGGACCGGTACGAAGAACTCTGGGACCTAGACCCACCCCCGGAGTCGGATGTGGGGTGAATTGCTGTACGGTAGCAGGCTTAGTGTTTCCTGCCACTCCGGTCCCGGAACCCAAACACAACTTTGGACTTGCTAGTCGGAACCGAGTCTCCGCCCCTGATGACTCCGATGCCCCTCGTCAAGTAGTGCTGGGCTCCATCCCTGCCATCCAAGGCTGCCACGAAGGTGCATCCCGGAAACTGGCTTCTCCGAACTTCTCCTGAAGTATGTCAATTGTAGATTGGGCCAAGCCGGTGGAATAGCTCCAGTCCCCATCGTCATCCTCCATCCACCGTCTCTCTCTCCAATGCTGGAACCGCTCACTATCCCATGGGGCGGTCCCCTTTGAGCCGGCTAGGGCGGGGCTGCGCCACCAATCCCCACTCATCTGGTGGGAAGTCACGCCCCTTGCTGCCCCAGCGTCCGGCACTGCTTCCCCCTGACTGCGGCTACGCAGCCGCTCCTTGGGGCGCACTACCGGTGCCTGGGGCTCCACGGGACTCGCTGGATCTTCCGCCGGCTTCTCTTCCCCATCGGCTGCCGTCACCGCGCTGGCATCCACACCTTCAGCCATCCCGTGCTAAGGAAGGTAACGCCATTTTCCTCTCAGGGTTCCCAAGCCAGGTGCCGCAAAACACAAACACCAACACCGTTCAGCTCTCCGGTATGATGGTTTATTGCGTGCTGGCGTCCGGTACACGCTGCGAACTCCAGGCGGCTCGAAAACGGCATTATCACCCCTGGCGCAGGGGAGGTTTAAATATCCCTCCATGCAGACGTCACCCTTATAAACACACCCTTCCCCTAATAGGGCTTCCAGGTGGGGCGTGGGCTGTCTGTGCGCACCTCCAGCAGTTCACCAAAGATATCACCTATCACCGTCGTGACCGCCAGTCCCTCCACGCTTCACCCCGCGACTCGTCTGCCTAGACACCCTGTGCAACCATTACAACCCCCCCGTGTGCTTCAATGCTGTCTCCCGTCGCCGTTTCCATAGCGCGTCAGCGTTGTCGAGGAACAGTAGGACCCGACAACAGGACTTTGAATATTACTATGCTTAAATTCCTGACTCATTGGTGTCTTAGCAGGCTTACAGAGCTCCATGTTGTAATGTTTCAGCAATTGAATAACTTTCTTAGCTTGTGAAATTTTATAACCTTTCCTAGTTTTCACTATGTCAAGATCCAGATAATGTTTAATTTCTCCCAAATTCCTAATTTTGAACTTCTTTTGTAACACAGAAACAATTTCAGTTGCTTCAGTTGTTGGATGCTTATCCTACGGTTGGGTAGATAATATAGAGAAAACTATGTTCTGTAACTTTAACTGCTACGAGATGATACTAATTGGCTGTTTTTTTCTGTTGTTTTTTTTAAATTTGATTTATATGCCGCCCTTCTCCGGAGACTCAGGGCGGCTTACAATGCGCTAAGCAGACATAAAAGAAGGCAAGAAGTTCATTCACTTCTGCTCCTGCTATTAGAAGGTTGAACTGCTGAAAGGAACTGTGTCGGTGTTACTGAAGAGAACTGGAATTGTAAGCAAACTATGTTTTTGTGTTGAACCGTGATTATTTGAAGAAGTGTTATCTTTGTTTTGAGAAGCCAAGTTTGTTTTTATATACTACAAGTAAAGACTGTGTTACAAGTGAAAAATACCTAACTATCAATGTGTATATATGTATGAGACTTCATAGGGTTAAAGTCTAGATACACCCAATGTCCCTCCCACTGACTCCTCCTTACCTTTACTCCACCTTCTGTGTATATAAGTTGATGCTTTGGTTGAAACCTCATCTTGTCTGATGATCTCCTGCAACAGAAAGTATATAAATAAATATTGTTGAACCTCTATGGCTTGTATTCTAATCATTGGGCCTACCAAAAAAAGAAAGATAAGAAACAGATTGGTAGCAGAGGATGGTTGGGAGGCCCAACCAACCTAAAGATGCAAGAAACACCAAAACTGATTGAAGAAAAAAGAAGACCCATCACAAGATCAATTAAAAAGAGAATGGCAGCTCAACTGACTTCTACAGGAAACACATCCAAAGAAAAGGTAGAGAAAAATGAGCAGTTCCTCAACAATGACAATCTGCCAGACATCAAGAAATCACAAGCCAAAAGTGAACATACTCCATCAAACTTAAAAAAGGAAGACGACACAAAAAGGAAAATAATCGAATTAATAAAGGCAACACCAAACGATTCAAACCTGCTTGCGAAACTCCGCAACCTCATAGAAGATCACGGAGCAGCAGCAGGTGAAGAAAAAGCCGAATGCAACCAAAATGAAGAAAACACGGTAGGAAAGTTATACTCTAACTCTATACCTACCGATGAAACCGGCGACAGTTTCGCGCCTTTTTCATGGTGGCCATCTTGCATGACAAACTCATTAAAGATGGCCGACCAACAACAACCAGTAGGATTCCAAGATTTGAATCCCAAGGCGGGAAGTGGGACCTACGATAATAACATCTACCCAACACCTGAAATAAACAGAAAACAACCAAGAGATGATCCACCTAACCAACCCTCCGCACTAGAAATAGATAATACCATGTGAGTGCTAACCATGGCATTTGGGACAAAAATCAAACTACCGGACCCACAACTGGACAATCCGGAGAGACCCACTAAGACTACCTATGACAGAAACTATACAGAGCTAGACTACCTAGGAGATGAAACCGGCACCCGCAGAAAGACATACAAACCGCCGCCCACCAAAGACGACTACCCGACGCTCAGGTGAGCCACGCAAGACCCAAGAATTAAAAGACTATACTCACCAACCAGAAGACATCCCGATGGCAACGATCCAACTCAAACCCCGTTCTTCAGCCGCCCAGAAGAACAGAGCCGCCGGAACCTCCGTGAAGACTTCACGAGCCTTCAGAGCTGCAGAGACACCCAACCGACCAGAACGACCTCCCAGGTAACCATAGACTACCTGGGGCCTTCCAGAGTCGAGACGGAGGACCATCTAGCCGACTGGGGCCTTCTACCGAGAGCTGAGAGCACAGGATCCTTCCTCGGCGACTGCTGGAGGAAAATGAACTCCGAGCATGCGTAGAACATGCCTGCAAGAAAAAAAGAAGGGAACATAGAGACAAGTCAGTACAGATATACACCAAACATAGAGACAAGTCAGTACAGATATACATCAAGCATACCAATGCCATATTGTGAGTACACTAAAGACTTAAACCATGGACAGCGACAGACAGTAAGTAACTTTTCACACAACCCAGGGGCTCTTCCAGCAGACTTTGTTAAATTAAAATTAGATGGTTCAAACTTATTGGAATGGAGTCAGCAGCTCCAAGTTATATATTTAAGAGAAAACATGTTTTTTTATCAATGATCCTCCTAGCAAGCCCTGGACTTTTGAACTGGACTGTCTGCATCATAAGGCTTATTATATTCTTATTGCTACCATATCACCAAGCATTTATCCAAGTATTGAACATAATTTAACTGTTTCTGAAATATTTCAAAAATTATTTAATCTGTTTTATAGTAAGAATGTAGCTACAACAACCAGGATTTCCAGGGAGTTTCACTCTGCTAAACTAAAGAGTGGAACCTCCATGAGTGAACATATTTTAACCTTAAATGTCACCAGAGCTGAACTCATTCAAAGAGGGGAGAATATTTCTGAAGGCAGCATGAAGAGTATAATAATCAATTCACTGGATTCTAGTTGGGATAATTACATAACCCTATTGGATAGTCTCAGTCTAGAACATTTAACACTAGAAACCTTCATAAATAAGCTCATATCAGAGGATAATCTGAGGAGGGAGCGTTTTCTATGCCACAGGGAAAGTGGAAACAAAAAGATAGTAGAATTCCAAGGCAGAGATAGATATGCACCAGAGTGTCACACATGCGGTTCAAGAAACCATTATAGAAAAGATTGTCCTAAAAATATAGGGAATAGGGACCAATCACATTACAGAGAGAGATCAGATAGAAAAACTAATTTCTTAGACAGACGCTCACCTGATTATAGATATAAACGTAGGGAATCTCCCAATCCAAAGGACAGAACAAAATACAGGGACAATTCCAGAGAAAGTAAATATGGATCACTATACGGACTAGGAGACAATAGACTCACACAAAGAGATTCAGGCAACACATGGCTCATTGATTCTGGAGCTACAAATCATACCACCCATGATAAAGAACTCCTCAGTGACTTCTCAGAAAAGAATTACCACATCAAAGTGGCAAATCAGAACAAAGTTTTAGTGAAAGGAATAGGTAACATACACATTAAAGGCATAGGAAAAATAGAGGGGGTATTGTTCATCCCTGAAATCCCACATAACATACTAGCTACACTCAAATTATGTGAAGAAAATGGTATAGAGATCACATTTAAGGATGGGAGAGTATACATGTCAAGAAACAAAAGGAACATAGGAAAAATTATCACAAAAGGGGGATTAACATATCTACAACCAGAAAGTGAGGTAATAGCATATACACACACACAATTAGAAAACAAAAAAATGTAAAACTGATATTGACAAAAGGAATGAGGATGACTTAGGGGATGAATGCACAAATGACTCCACTCCAAATGAGAAAATATCCAATGGTAAACCAATGCATGATGAATGCGCTCATTTGCTTCATAGGAAACTGGGACATGCCAGTTTCCCTGTTATTCAAAAAATGTTAGAATGTTCTGATGATTTAAAAGTAAAAAATTGCAAAAATTATTTGGAATGTTCTGTATGCAAATCTTCAAAACTTAAAAACAAACCTAGACCTAGAAAAGCTACACACCCCACACATTCAATTTTTCTTTTTTTTTTAAATTTTAAAAACAAAACTTTATTCATTTATAAAACCATTTAAAACATACAAATTTCTCTTAATCAAGAGACAAATTTACATATACAATACACAATTTCTAACTAATTTCCATTATATATACATATATACATATATGCCGACATACCGTGGCATATTTCGTTTTCTATTCCTCTGACAGTGCTGTTTTTAATTTTATTGATTTCTTCTAAATTCCGTCTCTACCCATTTCCCTTTCTCTGGTTTATCCATTGATACCATCTATTCCATATTGTATAATATTTTGAGTCCTCCTTATCCTGTAACTCTAAAGTTAGTTTGTCCATTTCTGCGCATGTATATATTTTTTGTATTAACTCCTGATCAGTTGGCATTCGATCTATTTTCCAAAGTTGTGCTAATGCTAATCTTGCCGCCGTAATTATGTGGAGTATTAAATATTTTATATCATTTCTAATGTTCTTTTTAATCATGCCTAATAAAAAAATTTCGGGTTCTAATTCAATTTCATAACCTGTTATTTCAATTATCCATGTTTTTATCTTGTTCCAATATTTCTTAATTTCTGGGCAGAGCCACCAAGCGTGATAATAAGTTCCTTGTGCTTCTTTACATTTCCAACATGTCGGGTTTATGTTTGGGTACATTTTCGCTAATCTTGCGGGGGCCAGATGCCATCGATACCACATCTTATAATGATTTTCTTTGTAGGCCACCGATTTTGTCATGCTGTAGTTATTTTCCCACGCTCTTTCCCATTCTTCCAGCTGTATACTGTGGCCAATATTCCTCGCCCACGCTATCATCTGCCCTTTAACCAATTCTTCTGCCAAATCATATTCGAGTAGATATTTATATATTTTCGAAATTAATTTCCCTTCTTTAGATTCTAATAATTTATCTAATCGATTTTGTTTTAAGTCTATTCCTCCCTCCTCCTGATCCTTCCTATATCTTGTTTTTATTTGTGAGTAGGGCCACCAGTCTATTGCTATTCCTTGTTCTTTTAGTTCTTCCCTAGTTTTTAATTTCCCCTGCATATCCAATATTTCTCTATATCTTAATATTTTTTGTTTTGATAGTATATTGGGGTGAGTAATTGCTTCTATTGTTGATAACCAACCAGGAATTTTTATGTAATGTTTATGTTGAATTTGTTGCCATGTATTGATTAAGGATTTCCTGATAGTATGGTTGTTGAAATGTTTATATATTTTATTTCCAGAATTCCAAATAAAAGCATGCCATCCCTTCATTAGATCATGTCCTTCCAGATTTAACAGTCTTTGGTTCTCCAGGGTTATCCATTCCTTAATCCATAACAAGCTTGCTGCCTTATAATATTTTTGCCATGCCGGGAAACCAAATCCGCCTCTAATTCTGTCATCTTGTAGTATGTTCAATTTTATTCTTGATTTTTTCCCTTCCCACACAAAATTTGTCGTTATTTTATCCAAATTATCAAAAAAAAATTTGTCTAATTTTATTGGTATCGTTTGGAATAAATAAAGGAGTCTTGGAAGTATATTTGATTTTATCACTGCTATCCTCCCCAGTAAGGATAGTCTTAATTTCCCCCATTTATCCAAATCCTCTTTTATTTTCTGGACTAAAGGTTCATAATTATCCTGTTTTATTGTTACTGTTCTAGCTGTCAGGTTTATCCCTAAGTATTTGACTTTTTTGACTGCCTGTAATCCTGAATCTTTTACTAATTTCTCTACTTGTTTTGTTGTCATATTTTTTATTATCATATTCGTTTTTTCTTTATTAATTTTTAGGCCTGCTACTTTTCCAAAAGTTTCAATTTCTTTTATTAATTTGGGGGTTGTTTCTATTGGATCTTCTATGAAGAAAACAAGATCGTCCGCAAAGGCTTGGACCTTGTAATCTTCTCTCTTAATCTTTAATCCTTGTATTTCTTTATTTGCCCTAATTCTAATTAACAAATTTTCCAACTTTAAGATAAAAAGTAGGGGCGATAACGGGCATCCCTGCCTTACTCCTTTATTTATTCCAAAAAATTTCGTTGGGTCCCCGTTTACCAAAATACATGCTTTTTGGTCCTGGTATATTGATGTTATCATTTTTGTAAATTTCTCACCAAAATTCATACTTTTAATTTGTTGTTTCATAAATTGCCAGTTTACCTGGTCAAACGCTTTTTGTGCATCCAGAAAGATCAGGGCCACCTGTCTCTCTGGATGCATCTCATAATATTCTAAAACATCCATTACCATCCTTAAATTATTTTTTATTTGTCTTGTGGGTAAAAAACCATTTTGGTCCTGATGTATTTTGTTATGTAATATTTTTTTCAGCCTATTAGCAATTATACTCATAAAAATTTTATAGTCAGTGTTCAACAAAGAAATCGGTCTATAATTTTTTATTAATGTGGCATCTGCCCCCTCTTTCGGTATTAGGGAGATGTACGCTTCTTTCCATGTGTTTGGTAATTTTGCCTCCATCAGGGCTTCATTATATACTTCTAATAGTATTCCGTTTAATAATTCTCCAAATGTTTTATAGAACTCCGTTGGTAGACCATCGGTCCCCGGAGTTTTATTATTTTTCTGTCTTTTCAGCACTTCTTTTAATTCACCTGCCGTAATCTCCCTGTCTAATAATTCTTTTTCTTCCTCCGTTAATGTTTGTACTCCCTTTCCTTTTAAGTAATGTTCAATTTCCTCCGTTGTTACTATAGCCTTCTCATAAAGTTTTTTGTAATATTGGAGTGTTATTTCCTTTTTCTTCTCTATACTTTGTTGGATCCTTCCCTCCTCATCTTGTAATTTCTGAATTATTCTTTTTTCTCTTTCCTTTCTCAACCTGTATGCCAACCACCTCCCCGGTTTATTTGCATGTTCGAAATAATTCTGCCTTACATATTTTAGAGTCATTACATATTGCCCTTGTTCTAATATATTTAACTTATGTTTTGCCGCTATCCATTTTACTCTTGTTTGTTCATCTCCTGGTTTTCTTTGCAATTTACTCTCCCAATTTTGAATTTCTTCTTGTAATTTATTATATTCTTTTTCTCTCTCTTTTCTACGTTTTGCATTATATGCTATTGTAAGGCCTCTTACGTACGCCTTGGTTGTGTCCCATAAATTTTGTAGGGAGGTGTGTTGTTTCATATTCTCCTTATAAAACAGTTCTAGTTCCTTTTCCATATATTTCTTATATTCTTTTTCTTTTATTAACTGAGTATTCATTGTCCATCTATTTTTCTTTCTCTGCTGCCCCTTCCACGTCATCATTAATGGGTTGTGATCCGTCCACTCATTTGGTAGAATTCCCACCACTTCTATTTCCCTCATTAATATGCTGGATACCCATACCATGTCTAACCTAGACCAGGACTTGTGCAGGTTCGAGTAATATGTAAATTGCTTGGTTTCAGGATTATAGAACCTCCAACTATCTATCATGTTTAACTCTTCCACCATATCTGTAAAAGTTCTGGGTAATACATTTTTCTTATTTTTATTTTGCTGGGTACATTTATAATCTTTTCTCACATCTAAAATACCATTAAAATCTCCAATCAGACATACATTTTCCATTTTTTGATCCATAATTTTCTCATGCACATTTCCACCTTGTTGCTCAGACATTCTGACTCCTGGGTTCCTTCACTATCCATTTGAGGAGGCTGAGTGTCAATCTTCTCCCTCCTTAGCTGGATACGCCCACTTCCTGCTTCCTCTCCTCAGTCTTTTCACTCAGCCGTGCTGTGAAGGCTTGAGTGTCTGTTTGGCTACAAACGTTACTATTAATTTTATTCTAAATTGTTGTTGTTTTGGTTCTTTTATTTTTTCTTGCTGGGGACTGTGTGTTTTTGACGTTTTCTGCCTGATTTAGCGTTTCGGGGCTCCGAACGCTGCGGGGGTGGTCCTCAGCCGCGCTGCGGTTTGATTCCAGCCCCCGCTGCCTGCCGCCATTGCTCAGCGCCGCCGCGGCTTTTCCCGGGCTATTTGGCTGCTTTCGTGCCTTTCACAGTTCCCTCAGCTGTTTTGCGGCGTTCTGAGCCGGCGGGCCTTTGGAGATCGAGCGGCAGCGTTGTTATTTGCTCAAATCGCAGCCGGGGGTGCTGCGGAGCATTGGCTGATAAGTTTCGATTGGCGCCATTTTTCCTCACCGTTGCTGCGCCTGTTTGCCGCCAGTGAATCTCGGGCCTGGAGCGGCAGCCTGGGCTTTGGTTTCCAAGGCTGCTTGCGGCCCTGCGGGTGCTGGACACTGTCCATTAACACCTCGCTTGCCTTCGGTGGATCTGCTGCTTCAACAAGGGAAGTGCATTTTACTTGTTGTTCTTGACTTCAGAAGTAATCATTACCAATTGATTTTAATTCATTGTTTATTAAAAAAAAGAAGAAAATCTATTAATTCCTTGTTCTATTTTATTCAATTAATTGATTCTATTATATATATTTTTATTAATAAAAAATTTTTAAAACACATTGATTATCAAGGAATTGGGAAAGAAGGAGACCTTTTGTAATATACTCTTATTATTTATTTTCTTGTTTGAGCACCCCTTTTTTGCTATGGCAGAGGCTGAGCTTTCCTCTGATTTGGAGCAACCTTCTTCCCCCCCTCCTGCTCTTACCACCAGGGCTGCAAGGGGTAAAAAGTCCAAGACCACCAAGGTTTCTAAGGCGCCATCTGCTCAAGATAAAGATGCTTTACGTAGACATGCTGCCCTGGAGAAACAGTTCTCCAAAGCACAAAAGCATTACAGTTCAGGGCACGAGCAAGACCAGGACCCCCGGGAGGAGGTCAGTCAGGCGCAGGAAGAATTTGCCATCGAGATGGAATCTCTAGAGGCTTCTCATGGGGCACCCCATCTGGGGCAACAGGGGCAGGTTTTGGTCTCAGCTGCCCCAGTTAATTTGTCTATGAGGTCACGCTCTGCTAGCGTAGATAGCCGGGCTTCTCACAGGAGTAGACCTGTTCCAGAAGCTACTTTTACTCCCACTGCAGCGGGGCTCCGCTCTGAAGGGGGAGGGTTTCCTGGCCAATTCCCAGACTTCAATGCCATGATGTCTCAGGCGATGATTCATATATTTCAAGCTGGCCTTCAACAAACAGGTTGTTTGTTACCTCCAGAGTGTGCCATGTTCTCCCAGAGTCGCATGCCCAGTTCTTCCAGGCATCCTTCTGCTGCTGTTTGTAATTTGGCACCTGAACCTACTCACGAAGAGGAATTGTGGGAGGATGTTCCGTTATCTGACGATGAGGCAGAGGTACAGGAGGCTCCTGCTTTTCCGGGCCTCTTCAAACCTTCCTTGTTTAAGTCTCTTTTGCAGAAGGCCAAGGTGGCTACGAATATGGATTCATCTTTGGCTTCGTCTTCCTCCCAGTCTCAACAGCCTTCTGCTTCCGGCTTGTTTTGTGTGCAGACACCTGATCACGATTTCATTCCCTTTCCGGAGCTTTTTTCTCAGGTGATCCAGAAGCCCTGGGAACATCCAACTTCGTTGTCTGGTCCGAATGCCTTTGATAGACGTCTGTATTGTTCCTCTCCGGAACTCGATGCCCTTCTCCAATTGCCTGCCGTCGACGATCCAGTCGCCAGTCTTACTTTGTCTGCGATTCTTGTGGGTGAGGCTGGAGATGGTCTTAAGTTCGAAGACAAGAGAGCAGAAATGTCAGTCCGCAAGACTCACCAGGCGGCTGCCTGGGCCATTCGGGCGTCTACTTCTTCTTCCTTTTTCACTCGCGCCTCCTTGGTGTGGCTCCATCAGCTGAGAGACAGACTGCCTCCGGAAGATGCTCGAATACAGCAGGATCTGGCAAAATTGATTGCGGCGGCGGAGTATTCAGCAGATGCGTCCTTGGACGCAGCCAGGTTTGCCTCCAGAGCCATGGCCTCTTCGATCGCATCCAGACGTCTCCTGTGGCTGCGTAATTGGAAGGCTGATTCAAAATCCAAGTGGCGTCTTACTGCAGTGCCTTACAAAAGTTCAGCCTTGTTTGGGGCCTCCCTAGATTCTGTTCTTGTTGAGAACAGGGATAAGAAAAAGGTTTTGCCCACGTTGTCTCGTCGCCAGGAAGGTCGATTTTCTCCTTATGGTCGGCAGACCTTTCGAGGGGATCAAGGTTTCAGTGGGCCCACTTCCTTTCGCCCGCCCTTTCAGTCCTCCTACAGAGCGTCATCGGATCGATCATCCTTTCGGGACAGGGGCCGACGCCAGTCATCCTTCAGACGCCCATTCCAAGGCGCGGCTTCCCGCTTCCCCAGACAGGGTAAGTGACTCACCGCTGGCTCTTCCCATCGGGGGCAAGCTCCAGGCGTTTGCTCATGCTTGGGAATCCACCACTTCCGACGCCTGGTTGGTTCGCACTGTTTTCGAAGGTCTGGCCTTGGAATTCATGACTCTTCCCAAGGACTTTTTCCTGGTCTGTCCGTGGCCTTCCCAACCCGCCAAGCGGGCCTTGTTGCTTCTCGAACTACAACACCTCCTTCAGATACAGGCGGTGGAGAGAGTGCCCCTGGTGGAGATTGGAAGCAGTTTCTATTCCACCCTGTTCCTAGTTCCGAAGAATTCGGGCGGCTGCCGGGGGATACTCAACTTACGTCGTCTCAACCGTTATATTCTGTACAGGCGTTTCAAGATGCATTCCCTCAGGTCTCTGTTGGGATGCATCCGCCCTCACGACCTCATGCAATTGGTGGATCTAAAAGAGGCTTACCTTCACGTTCCCATCCGTCCAGATCACAGAAGGTTTTTGAGGTTTGCCTTCGGGAACAACCACTTTCAGTATCGAGCGATGCCCTTTGGCCTTTCTTCTGCGCCACGCTCGTTCACAAAAATCTTGGCAGCGCTGGCGGCATCTCTTCGAGAGGTTCCAGTTCGTCTCGCTTGCTATTTGGACGACATTCTGATCCTGTCTTCTTCCCCGTTTCAGGCGGCCCACGACAGACAGGTGGTTCTTTGAGCGTTGCAGGACCACGGCTTTACTTTGAATGTGGACAAATCTCATCTCGTTCCAACGAGCCGCATTATCCATCTCGGAACACTGATCGACTCGGATCAATTTCGGGTTTACCTATCTCCCGACCGGCAAAACGACATTCGCCGTCTGGTGACCCAGTTGTTACATCAGCGGAGAGTCTCGCTGCTCCATCTGTCGCAGCTGTTGGGCAAGTTGATTTCCGCCATCAACATCGTGCCTTGGGCCCGTCTTCATTTACGTCGTCTTCAATGGTTCCTCCTTCCCTTTCAGCGACAAGGTCGGGCGGAGTCTCTGACCAGAGTGGCGGTTCCTGCGTCGGTATGACTGGCTCTTTGTTGGTGGCTGTCCCCTGCTCTCTGCCAAGGGTCCACCTTCTCAGAACCAGACCAGTTAGTTCTCACGACGGATGCGAGTCTCCGGGGTTGGGGAGCCCATCTTCTCGATCAACCAGCCCAAGGGTTGTGGTCTCCTCGGGAGCTGAGACACAACATAAATTGGCTAGAGCTCAAAGCGGTCAGTCTGGCCCTGGTTCACTTTTCGTCCCAGGTGGCCAATCGTCACATGCTAGTCCTAACGGACAACATGGCGACCAAGGCCCATATCAACAAGCAAGGGGGAACCCGGTCCTGGGCCCTAATGTTGGAAGCGGAACGTTTGCTTCTGTGGGCGGAGAAACATCTCTTATCAGTGACAGCAGAACACATATCCGGTGCGATCAACCGGCAAGCGGACTGGCTCAGCAGGGATCTGCTGGACCAGGCCGAGTGGCAACTAGATCCTCACCTGTTCCAGCTTCTGTCAAGGAGGTTCGGTCGTCCTCTGGTGGATCTGTTCGCCTCAGAACGCAACGCCCAGTTGCCCCGATTCTTCTCCCGCTTCCCTTCCTTGACCGCAGAAGCCCACGACGCGCTAAGGTCGCCTTGGCCAGGAGGTCTGCTGTACGCGTTTCCTCCCTTCCCAATTTTGTCCAAGGTGATTCGGAAGTTAATCAGAGAGGCGGCAGAGGTTCTTCTCGTGGCTCCGTACTGGCCTCGCCAAGAGTGGTTCGCGGATCTCAAGGCTCTTTCCATAGAGGCGCCGTGGAGGATTCCTCAAGAGCAGGTGGTCCTTCTCCAGGGCGAAGTTCGGCACCCAGATCCAGGATGGCTCCAGTTGACCATGTGGCATTTGAAAGGGTGAAGCTGCTGCGCCGAAATTTCACCGCAGATGTCATCTCTATCATTCAGGCTGCCCGCCGTCCGTCTACTGTTCGCATCTACAATGCCTCTTGGAATGCCTTTGCCCGCTGGTGTGTATCTCACCTCGTTGATCCTACGTCTGCGTCCGTTCCAGAAGTTCTCAGTTTTCTTCATTCCGGCTTTGCTAAGGGTCTAACTCCAGCGACCCTCAGGCGTCAGGTGGCAGCGTTGGCTACGGTGATCTCCGGGGACGCTAATCAACCTCTTTCCCAGGACCCAAGTGTCAGGTCCTTTCTTCAGGGAGCTACAAATTTACGCCCCCCTCGGGTTCGCCGTTTTCCTACGTGGGACCTATCTCTTGTCCTTCAGGCCTTGACTGACGCTCCCTTTGAGCCTTTGGACTCAGTGGGGCTTCGTTATTTGACATTCAAAATGGCTTTTCTTCTGGCTATCACGTCGGCCCGGCGAGTGTCTGAGATCGCGGCCTTGTCCATTTGGAGTGATCTCTGCCTTTTTCGACAGGACCGTGTTATTCTTCGCCTGGACCCTGCCTTTTTGCCCAAAGTCAATACCCCATTTCACAGAGTTCAAGAAATTGTCCTTCCTGATTTCTGTCCTGATCCTCGGAACCCGTCTGAACGACGCTGGCACACGCTGGACGTGCATAGGGCCTTGTGCCTCTACATTAAGAGGACGGCATCTTTTCGTAGGACTGAGGCCTTGCTGGTTTCATTTCTTCCCTCTTCTCTGGGTCAGAAGGTTTCCTCAGCTACAGTGGGGAGATGGCTCAAGGCCTGCATTTCAAAGGCCTATGAGATTAAGGGTAGGCAGGTTCCTGGGGGGATTCTGCCCCACTCGACTCGCAGCGCGGCCACTTCGGCCGCCTGGGCCACGCAGGCTTCCGTGGATGATATTTGCCGGGCTGCCACGTGGTCTTCTCTTTCTTCTTTTGTTCGTCATTACCGCCTTGATGCTTTCGCGTCGGCGGATGCTGCTTTTGGCAGAAGAGTTTTGCAGTCAGTAATTTCCCACCAGAACCAGGACTAGGCTGACTTCCCTCCCAATTGTTTTCGCTTTGGTATGTCCCAGGAGTCAGAATGTCTGAGCAACAAGGTGGAAATTTGACGTTGTTTACCTGAACGTCCCATTTCACCTTGTTGCGAGGACATTCTGTCCTACCCATTGTTTCGCCTGTCCTGGTTTGGGTTGGGGTTTTTTCTTGTGTCTCCCTCCATAGCTGTCTCCTCGGTATGTTTGTGGTTCCTCTCGCCTTTGGAGCACCTTTCTTCGTGAAAAGACTGAGGAGAGGAAGCAGGAAGTGGGCGTATCCAGCTAAGGAGGGAGAAGATTGACACTCAGCCTCCTCAAATGGATAGTGAAGGAACCCAGGAGTCAGAATGTCCTCGCAACAAGGTGAAATGGGACGTTCAGGTAAACAACGTCAATTTTCTATAGAATTCTAATTGTTTACTGTTTGGTGCATATATTACTACCAATAATATATTTTTGAAATCAAGTCTTAACTCTATCATCACTATTCTACCTTCAGTATCTATATATCTTATATTGCTCTATTCCTTCCTTTATATATACCACTACTCCTCTTTTTTTTTCTTCTGCCAAAGATGAATATGCTTTACCTAATTTCTTATTTTGTATATATTTTATGTCTTGTTTTCTTACATGTACCTCCTGGAGGCACACTATATCCAATTTTTGTTTCAGAATTTTTTTGAAAATTTGGTGTCGTTTGGATGGTGAGTTGAGTCCGTTTACATTCACTGACAAGATTTTTAGAGTTCTTTCCATTTCTTACTGACTTTCCTGTTGTTTCTTCTTTGTTTCTTCTTGTTCTTTTTTTTGGCCTCTTGTTTGCACTCCTCCTTCCTCCTGAGTGTCTCCTTCATTTTCTTTTCCTCCTTGTGGTGGAGTTCTTTCATGTTCCCATCTCTGCTTTCCTTTTATATTCCTTCCTCCTTCTTCTTTACTATCACTTGTTGTCTCATTTCCTGTCATTTGATCATATAATTCCCTCGCTTTGTTCTGCGAATCCACCTTTATTTTCCTTCCCTGCCACGTTACTAACATCCCTTCCGGCGTCGTCCATCTAAATGGTATATATCTTCTATTTAGCAGTGTGGCCAGGAACCAGTACTCTTCGCAAGTCTCTTATTCTTTTAGGGATTTGTTTCAAAGTTATTATTTCTTTATTCCTATAATACATAGGTTCGTCCTTCGTTATTTTGTATACAATATCCCTCACCTTTCTTCTTACAAATCTTATATGTACCTCCCGAGGGAGTTTGTGTTGCCGGGTGTAATTTGTGTGAACCCGCTACACTTCATCTAATTCATTTATTATTTCTTCCCTTTCTCTTTGGAGAGACTCAGCTATCATCTCTGCCATTATCATCGTCAGGTCTTCCTCCCTCTCTTCCACTACATTTTGGAAACGTAGGTAAAATGCTGCTTTT
>WNWU01008230.1:0-16991 GCA_012654045.1 Ptyas mucosa | reverse complement strand
ATAGATATGATGTGGATGTCCACAGATTTAATATCCAAGATAGATAATATTGATATAGAAGCAAATATATGGGCAGATCACAATCCAATAATGATGATATGGAAAGGAAAAAAAAAAGAATGAGATGGACATTAAATCAAAGCTTATTAAATGAGAAAGACTTTATACAATACATGGAAAAAAAATGACTTTTTTCTTTAAATAAAACAGAAAAGAAGATACATCATTACAAAATGTATGGGATACTAGTAAAGCATATATAAGGGGCTTGATAATGACTTATATGGGGAAAAAATAAACAGAATAGACAAACTCAACAGAAATTGGAAGAGGAGTACAAGAAATTAGAGAAAGAATTGCAAAAAACCCCACAAGACAAAAAAATTAAAAAATTAATGGACTTGGAAAAACATAAATTGAACTTAATTGAGAATGAAGACTTGGCAAGGAAAATAAAATCAACAAAGCGAAATTTTTTTGAAAATGCAAATAAACGAAGAAGATGGCTGGCATATAAAATGAAAAAGGAAAAAGAAAGGAAACTGATAACTCAATTACTAGAACAAGATGGAAAGATATGTCATCGAAATGAGGAAAAGAAAAAAATAATTGAAGAATATTATAAGAAATTATATCAACAAGAACAGATTTGGACTTCCTGTTGAGCCGCGTTTGTCGCTGACGGTCCCTTTAAGACCGCCAGCCCTGCCGCCCGTTAAAGAGCCGTTTTGAAGAAGAGAAACGGCTCGGAAAACTCCGAATCTGCTAGGATTCTGTGAGGTGAGCCGGCGACGACAGGTAGAGTCCCCTGTGAGACCCCCAGATTGCGTTTTTGCCTCTGGGGAGTTAACAGGGTGGGACTCCCTATTCAACTCGCTGAAGCTCCGAACGACGGGGAAACTCTGCTTTAAGCAGAGGCAGACAACGCGATCAATTAATTAAGAACCAAACAAAATAGCAGGGTGGAACTTGGACTTCAAATTAAAACGCAAGTATTTTAAGCCCTGTGGACTAATTTAAAAAATTACAGCTTTGAAGTTTGAGAAACTTTGAGAGGGGGAAAAAAATGGCGCTTGCTTTCAGCAGAAAGAGCAGCTGAAAGCGAAAGTAGACTGGCTTGATTATTGTAACACGCTACAAAGTAACAGATCCGGCTTGAAGGGAGAAAATAAAAATAATTAAATAGTTATAGAAACTTTTACTGATCTGATTTAACCTGGAGAAATTATTGGGAAGATTTGGTGGATTTTGTACTGGGAAAGGAAATCGTTTACGTGGCAAAATGTCATCAAAGCAAACAAAATCAGAGGCTAAGCCAGCAGGGGGGCGCTCCCCCACTCACAAGCCACAACAGTCTCCTACATTGAAATTACAAAGTCACACAAAGGAGGATGGTTTCCAGGATTTAAAGGAATTTATTGTCAGAGAAATTAAGAAATCAGAACAGGAGGTTAAAGGATTGGTTCAAGAAAAGTTTGATATAGTTAACAAAGATATCCAAACAGTGGTGAAAGGCCTGTCTGATGTAGTTTTGCAGATTGATAAAAAGGTGGAAAAACTTGCTTTAGAAGTGGACACTAAATTGAAGGAAACTGACTTTAAAATCAGCGATGTGGATGAAAAAACCCAACGGCTTGAAAATGAGATAACTATGATGCAATTCAGGTCTATGGAATTTGCCATTAGGCTTAGAGGTATAAAAGAGAACAGTAGAGAAGACTTAAGAAAAATTTGTGCTGATGCTTTGGCTGTGTTATTAAAGGTTGATGATTCTGATGAGATTTTTTATAAAATTGATAAGGCTTATAGAGTTAACTCTCGGGTGGCAGTATATAGACAATTGCCTAGAGATGTGGTGATATACTTCACAGATAGAAGAATAAGAAATGATATCTTGCAAAGGTCATTTGTCTCTACTGTTCAAATTGATGGAACTGAGATTGGAGTTTTTAAAGAATTACCACCTAAAATGTTAAAGGACAGAAAGGATTTTGGATTTCTGGTGGCAGAATTGAAGAAGCGGAATATACAGTTTCGATGGGATGCACCAGTTGGCATAATATTGAGGATGCAAGGAGTGAGATATCGCTTAAATACCATAGCAAAAGCGGAAGATTTTTATTATAATACTTTAAAAGCGGGTTCAACATCTCCACGTACGTCTTCACCAGTAGATAAGGAGGCTGAAGCACAGAGGCAGTTTGAACAGGAGACCGAAGAAAAAATAAAGCAGTCACAAAAGGAAGCAATGGAGGTCCAGGGAGCTATAGGTGGCATTGTGGTTGATCCTTTTGTACCATTTCCAGTTTCTCCTTTAGAGGATACATCGAAAACTACAAGAGAAGTGGCGTTGGATCTCGAACTGATGGCATGTAAAGCGGACGATCAACGTATAACTAGAGCAGCCTCTAAGCAAATGCAGGAAGCACAGCAACAGGAGAGATCCAAGCCACAACAAGGAAAGAAGGTTAAGGATAAGGCACAAGTTGAAGTCATGGGAGGAACAAAGCCGAAGATTACCTGTGTGGAAAAGGACCTTCAGCAAACGTTCTCAAAACTTCAGAGTAGCCCAAATGATAATTAAATTTTTGTCTTGGAATGTGAATGATTGAATTCGCCACAAAAAAGGAAGAAAGTATTTCATTAATTGAAACAATTTAATAATGATGTTATTTGTTTGCAAGAAACCCATATTAGAACGCAAGATCAGAAATATCTGATAAATTCAAGATTAGGAACGTAATTTATCGCTTCAAATTCGGAAAAAAAGAATGGAGTGGTGATATATATAAATAAAAGACTTTCAGCTAAAACTATAGAAGTAGATGACTGTGGGAGATATATTGCAATTGAACTTCATACAGATAATGGTCCAAGCTTGGTGGTTGGAATTTATGCTCCTAACCAGCAACAAGAAAATTTTTATAAAATGCTTCATTCTAAAATTTTAGAATGGGACTTTACATCTATTTTAATTATGGGAGACTGGAATGGAGTAATAGAACCCAAAAAGGACAAAAAGAGTTTAGCTAAATTAGGTGCTAAGTTACCACACACTTTTTTTGATATGAAAGAGGATTTGGAAATGAAAGATATATGGAGAGTGCACAACCCAAAAGAATTGGATTTTACCTTCTATTCAGATAGGCATAAATCCTTCTCCAGGATAGATTTTATTTTGTTAACGGTTGATTTACTTCCTAAAGTAAGGAAAACGAAGATATTTTCTAGGACATTAACTGATCATAGTCCGGTATGGATAGAAATTGAGATGGGAAAGAAAGAAAGAAGATCTTGGAGACTAAATGAAAACTTATTCAGATATGAAAAGAATGTAAATGAACTTAAGAAGCACATAAAGGAATTTTTAAAACTGAATCTAAAAAAAGGTACTCCTATTGAAATAGTTTGGGATGCAGGTAAAGCATATATGAGAGGGGTACTGATACAAATGAACTTTAAGCATAAACAAAATAGACAGAAAAAGAGAACAGAATTGGAAAGAGAGATAAAGAAAAAGGAACAGTTATTGATAAAAAATCCAACAGATGGAAAATTACAAGGAATTATAAAACTATTGAAAGATCAATTTCAAATGCTTATAGCGGAACAAACAGCAACTAATTTACAATTTGCAAAACACAATACTTTTGCTAACGCCAACAAGCCGGGCAGATGGTTGGCTTATACATTGAGGAAACAACTAACTACACGAACGATTGATAGTATTGAGCATGGTGGGAAAGAAGTTTTTCAACAAGAATTAATCAAAAAAGTTTTCTTGGATTATTATACTAAGTTATATGCCAAAGATAATATACAGAATGAACTTATAGACAAATATCTTGAAGAAAAAAGGGTTACTAAAATTTCACTTGCTCAAAAGGAAAGAATGGATCAATTAATAACAGTTGAGGAGATTAGTTTTGCTATAAAACAACTAAAAACAGCAAAAGCTCCAGGGATGGATGGCCTAACTGCAGTCTATTACAAAACCTTACAAGCAGAAATGATTGAGCATCTTAAAGATTTATTTTGTAGTATACAGCAAGGCGGCAAAATACCTTCTTCATGGAAATCAGCTTTTGTATCATTGATACCGAAAGAAGAGTCAGGTCCTAAAAAACCAGAAAATTTTAGACCAATATCTCTTTTAAATACGGATTATAAAATCTTTGCAAAAGTATTAGCCAACAGATTAATGCCAGCTATTCAAGAGGTGATTCATCACGACCAAGCAGGATTTATTGAAGGCAGATACATGAAGGAGAATGTGAGGCAAATCATAGATTTATTGGACTATTTAGACAAGAATAAACAGATCCCTGCAGTGCTGGTTTTTTTGGATGCGGAGAAGGCCTTTGATCAAGTGAATTGGAATTTTATAATAAAGACTTTGGAAAAAATGGACTTTGGGGATCGGTTTATACAGGCGATTGCAGCGATATACCAAGAGCAATCTGCACAACTTATTATTAATGGAAGTTTAACTACGAATTTTAACATACAAAAAGGCACAAGACAAGGGTGCCCACTATCCCCATTGCTATTTATTTTAACTTTAGAAGTCTTGTTGAACACAATACGGGACTCAAACTCCTTGAATGGAATAGTCATAAGGCAAGAAGATTACAGGACTAGGGCATTTGCAGATGATCTGGTTGTTACCCTAACATGGCCGATGAAATTAATAATCCAGTTGAAAGTTATTATAGAAGAATATGGTATGGTATCAGGATTTAGACTGAATCAGAGAAAAACTAAGATGATAACAAAGAATTTGACAATGGTTCAAAAAAAGGAACTTGAAAGGATGGCAGGCTTTGAAATAGTATCAAAGGTTAAATACCTAGGAATACAAGTTGCAGATCTAAATATAAAACTGTTTCAAAATAACTACAAGGTGGTGTGGCAAAAGATACAAAAAGACATGCAAACTTGGAAAAAACTGCAACTGTCTTTACTTGGGAGAATAGCAGCAGTAAAGATGAATGTCTTACCCAGATTTATCTTTTTGTTCCAAATGATACCGGTGCTCAAAACTGATAAACAATTGTTAGAATGGCAAAAAGGAGTGAACAAGTTTGTTTGGAATGAGAAAAAACCGAGAGTTAAACTGAAAATTATGCAAGATACTCGTGAGAGGGGTGGCCTTAAACTTCCAAACCTCCGATTGTACTATGAAGCAGCAGCATTGATACAAACAAGTGATTGGTTTGGAAAAACAAAGACTGGAGTATTGAATATAGAAAGCCACGATCTGGAATTGGGCTGGCATGCATATTTATTTTATGAGCATAAAATGGATAAAGTATTTAATAGTCATATATTTAGAAATGCCTTGATGAGAATTTGGAAGAAGCACCGATTCAAATGGGATTATAAAATACCGCTTTGGTTGGATCTTGCTGATACCATGTGGAATACAAATATTAAGTCACTTGGGGGGTTTTTATACAAAGATGTACTTTTCATGGAAGGGGGCAGATGGCAGTTGAAGACATTAGAAACACTGTTGGAAGAAGGGATTACTTTAACTTGGTTACAGTATAATCAACTACAAATGAGATGGAAAGAAGATCAAAAAACTGGTTTAATGATGTATGAAGTAGAATTGGTCAGACAGATAAAAGAGAAAGGACCAATGCATATTAAGAGAGTTTGTAATGTTTTGTTAGAAAGGGACTCAGAAAAAGAGCTGGTTAAGGATTGTATGATTAAATGGGCACAAAACTTTACAGAACCAGTTATGATGGATACCTGGGAAAAAATATGGGTCCAGAATGTTAAATTTACACAATCACAGAACTTGCGGGAGAATTTTTATAAAATGTTTTATAGGTGGCATTTAGATCCTAAGAAATTGTCATGTATGTATCCTAATGTTCAACCAAAATGTTGGAGATGTGATTGTTTAGATGCTACATATTATCATATATGGTGGACTTGTAAGAAAGTGAAGGCTTTTTGGATAAAAATTTGGTGGGTTATGCAAAATGTTCTGAAGAAAAAACTACAATTTTCTCCACAATTGTTTCTATTGGGTATAGTTAAGGATTTTACAATGGGGGAAACAAAACTGATATTGTATATGGTGACAGCAGCTAGATTGTTGGTTGCCCAATATTGGAAGAAAGATGTCCTGCCTACTATTGATCAATGGACCCAGAAGATGGCTGGATTTGCAGAAATGGCAAAGATTTCAGCTTTTTTAAAGGATTATACGCAAGAGAATTATGCACAGGAATGGAAAAAGTGGATTGATTATGTACAAAATAAATATCAAACCAGAAAATATCATATAGCTTTCAGCTGAGGGAGATTAGACGAATATGGTAATGCTGAACAGAATGCAGGGGGTAGAATATGAAGGGGATGAGTAATATATATTGTGTTTGGGATTACTAGGGTTTTATATAGTGGAAGTCCGAGGGGTTTGGGGGGGAAAGGGGTGGTTGGGGAGGGATAGGGAGGGAAAGGGGGGAATTGTATTTTAAGGTTAACTTGATTTATGAAATATATAATATGTGGGGGGAAGGGGGGAAAAAGGGGGGGAAATCTGTATTTGAAAAACTTTTTCAATAAAAAAAAAAGAACAGATTTCAGAAGAGAAAATAGAACAATATTTGGAAAAAGCAATGACTCCCAAAATACCAGAAACATTCAAAAAAGCACTAGAAGAAAGAATATAAATGATGGAATTGGTGGAGGGACTTAAAAGGCAGAAAAATGGAAAAACCCCGGGACCAGATGGACTACCAGCAGAGCTATATAAAAAATTGCAAGATGTACTAAGTGATACAATGTTACAAGTATTTAATGACTTATTAATAGAAGCCAAGGTGCCGAACTCATGGATGGAGGCATACATAACTCTTATACCAAAAGAGGAAACAGATTTACAACAAATAAAGAATTATAGACCAATTTCACTATTAAATGTGGACTACAAAATATTTGCATCGATTATGGCAGAAAGATTGAAAAGGTTACTAAATGAACTCATACATTCAGACCAAAATGGTTTTTTGCCTAAAAGGCAAATTAGAGACAATATACGAATTATATTGGATACATTGGAATATTATGAGGTACATTCAGAGAAACAAATGGCATTGTTATTTTTAGATGCGCAGAAAGCATTTGACAATGTGAATTGGCAATTTATGACTATACAATTACAAAAGATGGACTTTGGTGATAGATTCATTAATATGGTTAAGACTATATACAAAGACCAATCGGCAAAGGTAATAATAAATGGTGAAATGACAGAGAAAGTAGCTATCAGAAAAGGAACTAGACAAGGATGTCCGTTATCTCCATTGTTATTTATCTTGACGCTAGAAATTTTAAACAGAAAAATAAGGCAAGATAAAGAAATAAAAGGAATGAAAATTAAAAGAGAAGAATACAAGCTACAAGCATTTGCGGATGATTTAGTATTTATTATGGAGGAACCTATAGAAACGGGCCCAAAGCTAATGAAGCAAATAGAGGAGTATGGAGAAGTAGCTGGATTGAAAATAAATAAAGATAAAACAAAAATTATAGTTAAAAATATGAGAGAAAACAAAAAAAGCAATTAATGGAGAAATTAGATATTCAAATAGTGAAGAAAGTGGGCATCCAATTAACCTCAAGATGTATCACAGTGAAGGAAGATAACTACTATAAACGGAGAAATCAAATTGAAATAGACTTGAAAAAATTGAAAAATCTACAACTATCGTTAATGGGAAGAATAGCGCTAATCAAAATGAATGTACTACCAAGAATTTTGTTCTTTTTTCAAACAATTCCGAAAAAGTTGGAGAAAAAATATTTTGAAAATTTGAATAAAATGATGTGGAAATATATATGGCAAGGAAAGAAAGCAAGAATTAATATTAAACTGCTTCAAGATGCTAGGACTAGAGGAGGTTTTGGTCTACCAAATTGGGAACTTTATCATCAAGCGGCGATGTTAACTTGGGTTAAAGAATGGATTCTATTGAGAAATACAAGACTATTGACTTTGGAAGGACATGATTTGCAACTAGGCTGCCATGCTTTCTTATGGTACGTAAAAAATAGGATACATGGATACTTCCAGAGACACTGTGTAAGAAACGGCTTGTTCACAGTATGGGAGAGAGTGAAAGAGAAACATTATATGGAAATACCAATGTGGCTTTCAACAATAGAAGCGTTGACACATCCAAATATGATAAACATGGACAATATTGTTAGATATAAGGACATTTTAACAGAGAAGGGAGAACTAAAACAGAAACAAGATTTAGAAAAACAAGGGATTGAGATTGATTGGTATGCATGAGTGCAGATACAATCAAGATATGATAAAGATCTGAAACAATATGGTTTTAATTTGGGGGAATCAGTGTTGGATCAGATAATGACTGGAAAGGATGAAAAAATGATTAAAAGGTTGTATAATTATCTACTGCAGATTAGATTAGAAAATGAAGAAGTAAAAGAGACAATGATAACATGGGCGAAAAACTTTGGTTATGCAATAGAATTAGAGAAATGGCAACAACTATGGGAAAGGAATTATAAATTAACTATGGCAACTGCATATAAAGAAAATTTATATAAAATGTTTTATAGATGGCATATGCCACCAGAAAGACTAGCAAAAATGTTTAAAGACAAATCAGCTAAATGCTGGAAATGTTTGCATTTGCCGGGATCATATTATCATATGTGGTGGTCATGTACGGAAGCAAAAAACTATTGGTCTAGAATACAGATATGGTTAGAGGAAATGCTACATAAACCTATAGAATTAAAACCAGAGATTTTTCTATTGGGTATTTTGCCAGAAAGATATAGCAAAGAAGAAGTATACTTAATTATACATATAATAACAGCAGCAAGAATTGTATTTGCACAAAATTGGAAGACAGAGAAAATCCAGTGAAGTAATAAAAAAGATTTTAGACTGTGCAGAAATGAACAGATTGATGCTAAGAATAAAAGATAAAGAGGAATCGGTGTATTTCAAGACATGGGAAAGATTCTACATATGGATAGAAAAGAAATATGAATAAAAGTTGATAGATAAATGATATCGATAATAGAAAGTTAAATGAGGGATAAGATAAAAAAGAAATAGAAACTCAGATGACATCAGAGTAAATGAAAAAGGGGGATGGGGAGGAAGAAGATTATGAATATAAATGTACAATTATGAAATGATGGATTGGGTAAAATGGGAAAGAAATTGAAAAGAAAGTATATATTATTAGAAAATTGGAGTTGCTCAGATACCAAATAAGCGAAATATTGCACAACAAAGGAGAAAGAAAGGAAAGCAGAGTAGAGAAATAGAGGAGGAGAGGAAGAGAGAGGAATGGAAGAAAGGGGAAGGAGAGGAAGAAAGAGCAACCCCAAGTGTAATTAAAATGTCTTATTTTTATGCTTTCATTAGGAAAAATATGTATATATATGATCAATTATGGATAAGAGAATGTACATTTACAATATGTGTATAAGAAATTAAAATAAAAAACTTTTTAAAAAAACTTAGCCATAAATTGCATCCCACAGTCTGATATTATCCACCGGGGCACCCTGTGAAGATGGTAAATGTGGGTGATGAACAATTTAGCCAACCTCCGTGCGGAGGGCAGGCCAGGACATGGCATGAAATGGGCCTCCTTGGAGAAAAGATCAATAAAAGTCCATATTACAGTATGCCCGTTGCTCTCCTGCAGTTCGATGATAAAATCCATGGCTATCTCTTCCCATGGCCAGGTTGGGTCTGCCACAGACTGTAAAAGGCCAGGAGGCTTCCCTGACCGATGTTTCGTAGCTACACAGACTGGACAGCTCTTCACATAGTTCTCTACCTCTGCCTTCAACAGAATTGCCGTTTGGTGAGGTGTAGGGTTTTGAGAAACCCGAAATGGCCGACTTGCTTGCCATCATGGCATCTCTGAAGCACCTTTGCACTCAAAGCCTGTGGGACATATAGCTTACTGCCCTTCCATGCCAAACCGTCCCTTTGGGTTAGCAGTAACAGGTGCTCCAAGAACCATGGATCGGCCAGTAACTTGTTTTGCATATCACGGACCAGGTCATCCGCCGAGCTCAGAACAGACACTTGGGTCACCTGTTGCGGATAGGGAGGCATAATGGCATGGATCACATCCTCCCGGAGGCTGTTGCATTGTGGCATCTGTGATAGGGCGTCCACCAGGAAGTTCTTACCTGCTGGGATTTACTTCAGGGTGAACTGAATCGCCTGAAATACTGTGCCCATCGAAACTGCTTTGGGGACAAGCGATGTGGGGTTTGCAGATAGCACAATCAGTGCGGTGGTGGTGGGGGGTAGTATATTGCACTCCCACTCACTAAAGGCCTCTGCCAGGTCTCCATAGACCTGGGGGGGGAGAGGGGCAGGCCGCTGTCTGGGCCTCCATGGGAACCCCCTCCTCCCTGCTCTCATTTCCTTTCCTAGCCTGCTCATGGGGGGAGGCCTGGGACCAACTCCTATCCTTAACTTCCTATATCCACCTTCCCACCAGATCATAGGGCCCCACCTATCCAACCAGGCCAGCCCTAGAATGACAGATTCAGTCATTGTTGCCACCACGATGAACCGAAGCACTTCCCAATGCTCCCCCATCTCCAGCCTCACTGGCTCTGTGACATGGGTAGCTGCTCCCCCCCCCCCACACACAACAAGGAGCCATTGACCCACTGACCTGCTCGAACTTCACTGGCTTGGGCATCTCCCTCATCTTTATCCCCAGTAGATAGATTCAAGATGGTGCTGCCAAAGGCTGCCTTGGTGAAATGCTCTCTAATGGTTTCTTTATTTTTTATTATTCTCTGTGACTCACTACGAATTTCATACTCACGAGACCATCTGCTAAGAATTAAGCAACGTTTCTGTAAGGAACAGCTTTCTGTGATCTTGCCCCCCTCCCTTTACAAATGCGGAGGAGATTCTAACATGGGAAGAAGCAATTTCTCCAGAGCTATGGATTACCAAAAAAACCAAACAGAGGAAACGGAGACGAGGTAAAAGGGCGGGAATTTTGAACAGGCTAAGGAATAGAGGAAATAAAACTCCTCTGCCTTCAATCTTCCTGACCAATTTACATTCACTTGGTAATAAGATGGATGAAATACTCCTTTTAAACAGATGCAATTCTGATTTTCATAGTGCAGCTGCTCTATGCTTTATTGAAACCTGGCTACATGAGGATGTTGATGACAACAGCATGCAAATTCCAGGGTTTCAGATACATAGAGCAGACAGAATTGCAGAATCTTCAGGTAAAAAGAAGGGAGGAGGCTTATGCTTATATATCAACAACAGCTGGTCTCAGGATATAACTATAATATATAAATTCTATGATGAAAACTTAGAGTCTTTACTTATCAACTGTAAACCATTTTACTGTCCACGTAAGTTCTCCTAATTGCTACTAATTTCTGTTTATGTCCCTCCACAAGCCTGTGTAAACAAGGCATTACGAATTCTAGCTGACCAGATTATGGAGGCTGAAGCCAAATACCCCATTCACTGGCCATTATTTTGGGAGATCTAAACAAAGCAAACTTAAGGAAAGAGCTACCAAAATACTTTCAGCATGTAATTGTCCCACTAGAGGCAAGAATACTTTAGACCATTGCTACGCAACACTAAAAGATGCTTATCGGTCTTTACCACAAGCAGCTGTGGGACACTCTGATCATTGCATGATTCACCTTGTACCTGCTTACAGGCAAAGACTTAAAACCACAAAACCAACAATTAAATCAGTGAGGACCTGGACTGAGGAGGCAAAGTTAAAGCTACAGGCCTTCCTTGACTGCACTGATTGGAATGTTGTTGTTTTTTTAAATCAAGTTTTATTAGTTTTTCCCCCCTCACACCCCCCCACATATTTTATGAACAGAGTATTGGCTATATCATATCTTATACAACTTGTCATATCCAAATGGAGCACCTTCCTCCCTGCAGTCACACGATTTACTCTCTCAAACAGACACTCCCCTTCCCCTAAAAACAAGCAGGTGCTCCAGTTCACCTCATGAATGAATCTGCTTGTTTCTAGGGGGAGGGGAGAGTGGCTGTTTGATTGAGTGTAAGTGGGAAGCCTTGTTAGCTGTGTGCATGGGAAAAACCGGTTAGATGGTGTCCCTCAGCCTTGGAAGGCAACTCATGTAGGAGAAGGAAAACTCCGATCTCAAACCTCCACTGCCTTGTGGCTATGGGAAAGTCTTCAGGAGTCAACCTCGAGGCAAAACCTGGAGCAGGAGTCCTGGAGTGAGGAGGAGTGCTAGAGGAGTAATACCTCTCTAAAAAAACCTTGGTCCAGCTGGCCCGGCTGGTAGCACCTCGTAAGGGCCCCTTTCCAGGGTTACAAGAGAAGATGGTCAACTGTTTTGAAGGTGGAAGAGGGCTTTATGCCCCAACGGCAGATAAAACGGCAGAACCATCTTCTAGGAGAAGGGAAACTCTGATTACAAACCTCCACTGCCTTGTGGCTATATCTACTGCTGGAAAAGGCTTCAGGAGTCAACCTTGAGGCAAAATCCAGAGCCAGAGTCCTGGAAGCAGTTCGTGACTGTGTACAATCATGTTCTGGTAACTCCTGCGACGCAGGTGGAACTAATCATATTGGCTTTGCCGTTCCATTGGACTATTTCAGTGACGTGGAGGGGGGATCTGCTGCTTGGGTAACAGTCTATCCTCCATATTAATCTACCCAGGCCTCATGCTCTGGAGAGGACACTCCAGCTTTGCATACAGCATTGAAACAACACGGGAAGTGGCAGTTACCGGTTATAAGTCTTTGCTTGATTGGCATAGAGTGTGACGCCAGGGGCCACTTTCGTCAGTGGGAGAGGTCATTGTACCTCATTGGGCAGCTACTGCCCACCTTAAGCTGGGCAGCCCCCAGCCAGTAAGGTGCTGCCCCGCCATGGTCTGTTAACCTCACAGGGTGCGTGGGGTTTAGGGTCAAAGCCGACAAGCAGATCGATAACTTTGCACCATGCAACAAACATAAGAAAACTTTAGCCCTAAAGTTGGGCACCTGGAATGTTTGGACAATGACCCCCGGCCTTTCTGATGATTTACAAGAGATAGATGATGTACGTAAGACAGCTGCCATTGACATGGAGTTGAGCAGACTGCAGATGGACATCATTGCCCTTCAAGAGACAAGACTGTTAGACTCGGGATCTATTAAGGAGAAAAACTTCTTGTTCTTCTGGCAGGGAAAACCATCAAATGAGTCTAGGGAATATGGGGTTGGCTTCGCGGTCAGAAACACCCTACTAGGATCCATTATTCCACCTGCTGCAGGAAGTGAAAGAATTCTGTCCTTGCAGCTCCACTCATAAGCAGGGCTGGATACTCTTATTAGTGCATATGCACCAACATTATCATCTTCAGTAGAATCCAAAGACAAATTCTACGACAATCTAGCTGCTACTATCAAGAAAATCCCTGAGAAAGAACCACTGTTTATCCTTGGCGATTTTAATGCCAGAGTTGGAGCTGATTATAGTTCTTGGCCCACTTGTTTAGGTCAGTTCGGCATCGGAAAGATGAACAAAAATGGCCAACGACTGCTGGAGTTTTGCTGCTACTATGGTCTTTGCATTAGCAATACATACTTTAAAACAAAGCCTCAACAGAGTCTCTTGGAGACATCCAAGATCGAAGCATTGGCACCAGCTCGACTTGATTCTTACCAGGCTCTCCAACCTCCCCAATATTACAATCACACGCAGCTATCAGGGTGCTGATTGCGATACAGACCAATCCTTGGTGTGCAGCAGAATAAAACTGCAAACAAAGAGACTACATCACTTAAAGAAGGAAGGAAGACCACGAATTGACATCAACAAGACCTGCAATCAGGGCAAAGTGGAGGAATTTGCACAAGCACTCAAGGAAACTCTCCCAGGCCCAGCTGAAGTAAATGCATCTGAACGATGGGAATATTTCAAGAATGCTGTTTATAACACCGCCTTGTCAGTATTTGGTAAAGAGATCAGAAAGACAGCAGATTGGTTTGAAGCCCATTTGGAGGAGTTGACGCCAGCCATTGAGGAAAAAAGGAGAGCTCTAATTGCATATAAAGCCTGTTCCAGTGAGCACAACCTACAGGTTCTGCGAGCTGCTTGTAGCAAAGTCCAACAGACCGCCAGGAGATGTGCTAACGATTATTGGCTGCAGCTTTGCTCTCGGATCCAGATAGCAACTGACACAGGCAACATCAAGGGGATGTATGATGGCATCAAGCAGGCCTTAGGTCCAACACAGAAGAAATCTGCCCCTCTGAAGTCTGCTACAGGTGAGGTTATCCAGGACTGAACACAGCAGATGGCACGCTGGGTGCAGCACTACTCTGAGTTATATTCCAGAGAAAATGTGGTAACTGAAGAAGCATTAAATAACATTGAGTGCCTGCCTGTCTTGGAGGAGCTTGACAGTGAACCAACTTTAGAAGAACTAAATACGGCCCTGGATTCCCTTGCCTCTGGCAAGGCACCCGGGAAAGATAACATCCCTGCCGAAGTTCTGAAGTGCTGCAAAGAGAACATCCCCACTGAACTGCATGAAATCTTCTGTCTTTGTTGGAGGGAAGGTGGAGTACCACAGGACATGAAGGATGCAAATATCATCACACTGTACAAGAACAAAGGTGACAGGGGTGACTGTAACAACTACTGCGGCATCTCTCTTCTTAGTGTTGTAGGGAAGCTGCTTGCCCGTGTCATACTGAAGAGGCTCCAGGTGCTTGCAGAGAGAGTCTATCCAGAATCACAGTGTGGATTTCGAGCCAACAGGTCCACTACTGACATGGTATTTTCCCTTAGACAGTTGCAGGAGAAATGCAGGGAACAAAGACAGCCACTTTTCGTAGCCTTCATAGTTCTTACGAAGGCTTTTGACTTGGTTAGCAGGGACGGCCTTTATAAAATTCTCCCCAAGATTGTTGTCCACCTCAGCTCCTCAACATAATCAGGTCCTTTCATGAGGAAATGAAGGGCACTGTAGTTTTTGATGGCTTAACGTCAGATTCCTTTGATATTTGAAGTGGAGTGAAGCAGGGCTGTGTCCTCGCACCAACTTTATTCGGGATCTTTTTTGCTGTCATGCTGAAACATGCTTTTGGAACTGCAACAGAGGGTATTTACCTCTGGACCAGATCAGATGGAAAACTCTTTAATCTCTCTAGATTGAGAGCAAAGTCTAAAGTCCAGCTGAAATACTTACGGGATTTCCTCTTCGCTGATGATGCTGCCATCACTGCTCACTCTGCTGAAGACCTTCAACAACTTATGGACAGTTTTAGCAAGGCCTGCCAAGACTTTGGACTAACAATCAGCCTGAAAAAAACACAAGTCATGGGTCAGGACGTGGATTCACCTCCCTGTATTACAATCTCTGCACAAGAACTGGAGGTCGTCCATGACTTTGTGTACCTCGGCTCAACTATCTCTGACACTCTCTCTTTAGATACTGAGCTGAATAAACGTATTGGTAAAGTGGTCACCACATTTTCCAGACTTACAAAGAGAGTATGGCTTAATAAGAAGCTGACGGAACATACAAAGATCCAGGTCTATAGAGCCTGTGTCCTGAGCACACTTTTGTACTGCAGTGAGTCTTGGACCCTTTACACATGGCAGAAGAGAAAGTTGAACACCTTTCATATGAGCTGTCTCCGACAAATTCTTGGTATCACCTGGCAGAACAAAGTTCCATATAGCGCAGTCTTGGAACGTGCTGGAATTTCTAGCATGTATACACTATTGAAACAGCGACGTCTACGCTGGCTGGGGCATGTCGTGAGAAGGGCTGATGGTCGGATTCCGAAAGATCTCCTGTATGGAGAATTAGTGCAGGGAAAACGCCTCAGAGGGAGACCACAGCTGCGATATAAGGATATCTGCAAGAGGGACCTAAAGGCCCTGGGAATGGACATTAACAACTGGGAAACCTTGACCTCCGATCGTTCAGCTTGGAGGCTAAAGATGCAGCATGGCCTTCTCCAATTCGAAGAGACACTTGTTCGGCAGGCTGAGGCAAAGAGGCAGTCCCGGAACCAGCAAAATCTGGGGGCTGGGCAGGGGACAGAATGTATCTGCCCTCAGTGTGGAAGGGATTGCCACTCTCAAATTGGCCTTTTTAGTCACACTAGATGCTGTTTTAGGACCTCTTTCCAGAGCATGATACCATAGTCTCTTGAGACTGAAGGATGCCAATGTTTGCTTTGACAAAGTGACAAAATTAGTGGACCAGAGGAATGCTGTCGATATAATTTACTTGGACTTCAGTAAAGCATTTGATAAAGTAGACCATAACCTACTACTAGATAAAGTAGAAAAATGTGGGTTAGGCAGCATCACCACCAGATGGATTCATAACTGGCTGACCAACCTCACTCAATGTGTAGTCCTCAATGGAACTGCATCTACATGGAGGGAAGTATGTAGTGGAGTACCCCAAGGCTCTGTTTTAGGCCTAGTGCTCTTCAACATCTTCATCAATGACTTGGACGAGGGGATAGATGGGGAACTCATCAAATTTGCAGATGACACCAAGCTAGCAGGAATAGCCAACACTCCAGAAGATAGGCTCAAGATACAGAAGGATCTTGACAGACTTAAACATTGGGTGCTATCTAACAAAATGAAATTCAACAGTGAAAAAAGTATGGTTCTACATTTAGGCAAGAAAAACAAAATGCACAGGCACAGCATATGTGGTACCTTGCTCAATAGTAGTAACTGTGAGCGGGATCTTGGAGTCCTAGTGGACAACCATTTAGATATGAGCCAGCAGTGTGCAGCAGCTGCCAAAAAAGCCAACACAGTTCTGGGCTGCATAAACAGACGGATAGAATCAAGATCACGTAAAGTGTTAATTCAGTTTTGGCCGCCACAATGTAAAAAAGATGTTGAGACTCTAGAAAGAGTGCAGAGAAGAGCAACAAAGATGATTAGAG
>WNWU01008228.1:0-13351 GCA_012654045.1 Ptyas mucosa | reverse complement strand
CTGAAAGTTGGATTGGGGAATCCAGGCAGCGGTGGCTGGAAAGGAGGGGCGTTTTACTTTAGGAGCTCCCTTTCATCTCGGCTTGGCTCCTGGGTGCGGAGAGGTTTAGGGAGCAGCGGCGGTGGCTCCTCACATTGGTGGGGAGTGAAGTAATCTCGAACATTGTCTGCCCTGAGCTGCCCGCTGGGGGCCAGAGGGGTGACCAGCCGCAAATCGTGGCACCTGCCTTTTCCCCGAAGCTGCCGGGTGGATTCCCTCCCCTCAGACCATCCCGAAGAGGTTTGTTCCTCAGGCTGTGCTTGTCCCTCCCCCCAGAGCATGCAAGGGGTCTCTTTGGGGGAAAGGGAGTAGTCTCTGCATGTCTCGCTTGGAGGAAGAGGAGGAGGAGGGCGGTGCCACCTTAAATGCTGGTAGGCAGAAATAAAATACTTTTTTCCTTGTTTTCCTCCCCCAAAATTAAGGTGCGTCTTATATTCCGGTGCGTCTTATACACCGAAAAATACGGTATGTCTTTAATAGTGGATGATATTAATAAGTATTGCATTGTTTTCATTATGTAACTTTTATTTGGCAACTTTATTATCAATCTGGTATTTTCAGGCTACTTGACCCAGTTGAATTTATTGTAGCTTTAAAATGTATAATATAAATTATTTTGCTGTGATTCCTCTCTAAGGAATTGGAATAAACAATTCCAATTACAGTTTAATATTAACAGAGATTCATATAAATTATTCTACATATATAGGGGAAGCAGATAGACATAAAATTAATAGTGATTTCTAGTATAAGGCGGCATTTATCAGTTAATTTACTGGGGTATCCTTATACCAGAAATGCTGAATAAGCTAACCTAGGCTCAAGTAGAAATTGGTGATTGATGAAACTCTGGTGTTTCTCAGGGATCTACATGTCCAGATATAAAATCAGTAATTCTTGGGCTGTTTAGAGAAAGAGGAACTAAGGTGTGCTGCTCTAGATTGTTATCATTAGCACCCATAACAATGTGCAAACTGCTCCTGCAGAATTTCTGAAATATTTTGGCAAAGATTAGTGCTACGTTGTGGCATTTCTTCTGATTCGTAGATTATGTTTTTGGAGAGTACTGTACTGGTATAATATTTTTATATCTTGGTAGTCTTGGCACTTATGGATCAATAACAGTTTGTCTTGATAACCTTATATATTTACCTCATAAGGAGAAGGCAAAACAAATGCAAATAGTCATGTTTGTCAGCTCTCTTAAAGTCAGGAATTCCCAGCAACCACTCCCAATCAGCACTGTCAATTTCCATGTATGATTTAAAAAAAAAAAGTAAGTCCAAATCACCTGGGGCTCAAAATTGGGAAAATATGACCCAGGACTTGTATATTCCACTAATAGCATTTGAAACATTTTCAGTTTAGAGATTCAAACTGGTAGAGAAAGTGTGCATAATAAAATATTTTTTGCCTCATGGAGACTAATCAATACCCTAAGTACTTCATTTTTCTTTTTCTTATTTGTTTTCCATTTTTTTTGTTTGATAGTCATAAACCATTTGTAATGTTCCTTTTCTAATTTTAGAAATAAAAAAATATTTTACCTTAGGCTGACTATATCTGAAAGCATCCAAATCAATTTATATATTCAATATCTTGATATATATATTTATATATATCTTAATATAGCTGTCTCCCTTTAAATAGCAAACTCTTTTATTTTGTTACTTGATTCAACACTTACAAGAACTTCAAATTAATAAGTGGGTTTGGCGTGGGAAGCAAAACCAGAGGAACTGTGAGAGTGGTTATTATTTAGAGTGAGGACAGAAAAATGTTCAGTCAAGCATGTTGATGACAAGTGGCATTCACTAGTTAGCTGCATAAAAATAAATTGATTTATTTTAGGTTGTAAATGACAAACCTTTGACACTTTTTAAAATTTAAAAATAAGATAAACAGAAGGAACTTCTGTCACGAAGAAATATAACACATATCCTTCCTCCTCTCTTCTATCCTTTCTTCTTGAGCAGAATGGTTGATTTGATTGGTTATAGGTTTGAGCCAATATGGCAAATTCCTTGTTGAGATTGAAATGAAATATATAATTTGTCTTGCATTTGCAGAAACTTTGCAACAAAAGAGTACATTGGGGCATACTTTGAGAAACTACCAGAATGGAGTTGGTGTTATTGCTGCCTTTAAGAGCCATAGTAGCGCAGTGGTTAGAAGGCAGTACTGGAGGGCTAACTCACTGCTCATTCCAGGAGTTCGATTCTCAGCTGCTCGTGGTTGACTCAGCCTTCCATCCTTCCGAGGTCGGTAAAATGAAGACCCAGATTGTTTGGGACAATACGCTGACTCTGTAAACCGCTTAGAGAAGACTGTAAAGCACTGTGAAGCAGTATATAAGTGTTAGTGCTATTGCTGTTGCTTTAAATATGTAATATCCATATAGCATATTTCACAAAGAAACTAAGGGAACTACATAGATGGAACAAGCAAAGGGAAAATAAACACTTTTAGCTTCAGTTCAATTATAATCAAATCTCCTTTTGCTCTTCCAAAATTCCCCTTTTCTGCAATGCCTGGGCTTTAGCCATTAATCCAGCTGAAACAATGTTAAATATATTTGTGTGCATAATATACCTGTGGGTGACTGATAAGTGATTCCACATTAAAATCATTCTGTTCAGATTACTGGATTTCAATTCTGTTTTAGGCACCCTCCCATCCCTTCCTAGAATCAATTCAGGGCATTGTATACCAGCCAAGTTAATTTAGGGACCGTCCTGATATTCTTCAAGACTGGATGTGTGAGATATATATATATACCTATATTATATGTGTGTGTGTGTGTACTGCACACACACACACGCACACACACACACACACACACACACACACAGAGACAGAGGTTTCCCCTGTTTAGTAGTTTCTGACTCTAGAGGCTCATTTCCATCTCTTAGCCAAGGGAGCCTGCATTTCTGAATACATTTCATGGTCATGTGGCCAGCATGACTATACACTGAGGCACATGGAATGTTGTTATCATCCCACCGAAGTGGTACCATTTATCTACTTGCATTTGCATGCTTTTGAACTGCTAGGTAGGCAGGAGCTGAGGCAAGTAATGGGAGTTCACCCCATCACTGCAATGCTTAGATCTCGAGCCCCAACTGTCAGTTTTCTATTGTGGCCATCTGTTTGTCTGTCTGTCTGTCTATCCTATTTCTAAATTGCCCATCACCCTCAGAGAGGGAGAATTGTTGAAAATATTTTGGATTACACAGATAACATATAATTTAACACTAGATGAAGTAAAGCCATTATCAAGCTTCAAAAGATGCTGTCAAGGTTCCGACTGAAAAACCCAACCCAGCAAGCACTGACGAAACGATCCAATCTCTTAATACAAAAGTTTATTGAGTATATCATTTCGGCACAGAATGAAAGCAAAACCAGTTCTGGCAAATTCCCGGGCAATTCAATATAAAGTATAGAATCTTCCCTGCCTCCTATTAGTGCAAGTCATATTGTCCAATTGAGTGTCACAATATTGTTATGAGAAGATGTCTTGAAAGTCTGCCAAACACCTGCTGATGTGACCTTGGTTCTCATGGCTTGACTGCTTGATGTTTAAAATCCATATTTCAATTCCCCCTCCCCTACCCCATAGTTCGTTGGCAAGCTAAGAAGCAGTAAAAGTGAAAGCAGCCTGAATACACTTTGAAGCTTCACAGACGCTTTTGCTGTTGCAACTATTAGTGCTTCTCAGCTTGCCAACGAATTATGGGGGCAAGGGAAAGGGTAGATAGAGTATAGCTTCCAGACATCAAGATGCCAGCTGTGAGAACTAAAAACACTTCAGCAGGTGTTTACCAGAGCCAAAAGACTCTTTTCACAATAATACTGGTAGACTCCATTGGACAACATGATCTGGTCTAATAGGAGGAGAGAAAACCTAAATTTCAACTATGTGGGTTTGTGCGGGAAATGGTTAGATCTGATTTTGCCCTCATCTGTGCTGAAATGATGTACTCAATAAAGTTTTGCATTAAGAGAGAGTATCATCTCGTCTGTGCTTGCTTTGGTTGGGTTTGTCAGTCGGAACATTGACAGCCATATTGTTTTTTAGAAACAGTAAAAAGTGGAATGGAAACAATTGGAGCACCACTTGAATATCATTGGCTTTGACAAATTCAAAATCAGTCAATTACAATAGGCAGCTTTACTCAAAACAGCTTATATCCTGCGAAGATATCTGTAACACTTCAAACATCTACATCTGTAAGTCCCAGGTCCTTGGGAAGGACTTGATAGGCAGATAGAAATGCCAAATGCAGTCTGAACATCTGGCTGTGTGACAAACCATAATTAACAAGTACTGATAAGAAAGATAAAAACGTCTGGATAATAAATGTGCCAATACCAGAGGCAGCAGAATAGAAAATAAAACTGGAGTAAATCACAAAATACAAAGACCCGTGAAAAGAAGGATGACTGTGAAAAAGAAAGCAAAGATGGTATTAATAGTAATAGGTGCCTTGGGTGCAATCCCAAAACAACTGGAGCACCACTTGAACACTATTAGCATTGCAAAATCACCATCAGTCAATTGCAGAAGGCAGCTATACTTGAAACAGCTTACAACCTGCGACAATACCTTTAACATCATCAAACAACATCTCACTCTCACAGGTTCTTGGGAAGGAATAAATGGACAAAAATGCCAAATCCAGTCTAAATATCTGACTGACTGCATGGCTAACCATAATATATACATGGATGACTGAAACTCTATGGAAAAATATTATCTGAAACAGAGTAGATGCTCAACCCTGTCAAAATATACAACCAAGATATTTCAGTAGAGTTTGGACTGGACAAATGTGCCACCCTCACCATCAACAAGCCACTCAAAAAAGCATTTATGACTGCTGAATACAAACTTCAACTCTCTCTATGCAGTTGAAGCTAATTAATAGCTACAAGCTATTAATTGAATTGTATAAAGAGATGATATTGGGAGCAAGATGAAAACTTAATAAATTATCAACCACTCACCTGAAACACTAGCAACAATGTAAATCATGTCCATTATTAAGAATATACAATTATAGTATTTAATTATTCTTACTTAATAAAAACAATGGTTTTTTTTTACTTTTATTCCTAGTGGTGTAATAGTCAAATGCAACTAAGGAAGGAAGTACATACTTATATAATATAGTTCTTCCTTAGATTACATATACTAGCTACTTAATTACATCTTTATCTCTGCAAGAAAAACTGTTATTAAATCTATGAAAATAGGATGGTTTTTTTATACCAATGGTTATCCAACTGAGAGGCATAAAATATACGTTGAAGTCTTTGCTCAATCAAACAGGAGGTCTATAATTATGTTTTTTAAATAAAGTCTTTCCAGTGTCCTTCAGCAAGATTTGTATAATTAATTTTGAAAGTTGGGAAAGAATTTGATGGTTGTATAAGCTAGTATCCAATCAACCTATTATATATTGATGCAAAAATATTGAAAATAACTCTGCCATGTAGACTACTGATACCACATTCAATTATCCATCATGCACAATTTGGCTTATCGGATGCTTGGAGGCCTTTCATAATACTAGATTACTAATTGGTATTCTAGATGCACATTCAGAAAACTTAAAAGGAGTGATGGTCTCTTTGATTGCAGACAAGGCCTTTGATATGATTCAGTGGATTTTTTAAAAAAAAATAAAATGAATAAATATGGAATTCCTGCTTGTCAATTGGATAAATGTATGTTACTCTATTGCTAAAGATAATTACAAATCGACTTATTTCTTCATCTGTTAATGTATTATATTAACTTATTTTAAAAGTCCATCACTTTTTACTTTGGAACAATTGGCCAGTCTTATTAACCAATTACGATAAATTTTAATAGCATACAGAAAAAATAATGTTAAAAAAAGTTGTAAAATATTGAGAACTATGAGGAATTAAGAAATGTTTGACAGTAGAACAGTCTTCCCCATGCTGAAATCAAAAAATATTTCTGAATAATCAGTGAGAGCTAACTATATTAAAATACTGTAGTCCATTGCGGCAACTGTCTTCCACTACGCCTAAATTTAAAAAACAAACATCCAAACAATCTGAAATGTGAAACAACGTTAACTAGCACAAAGCATTATTTTGTTTTGGTTCCCAGCTCAAATCTTTCAGAGGCTCCTTCTAAGGCATTGTTGTGTTGAGATGTTCTGTTGGTTGAAAAAGACTTCTTTAGTTGGTACACAACGCCAGAGAAATTAGAATATATGAAGGCATTTCCAATATATATTGGTGATGTGAACAAGAGATATGCTTAGTGATAGGTTAAAAACAATTTTAAAAATGGATTCAAATACATATATTGAAACAGAAGATTTTGAAGAATAAGATGTTCTGTGTTGCTCTGCATATATGGTTTACCCAGTGGTAATGGTTTACCCACTGGGTTCCAGACGGCCCCCGACCTCCACACCTTCCGCGCCAACCTAAAGACATGGCTCATTTCCTCCTCACGGCTCGGACATTCTGATGTCCGGGTTATATCCTCTTCCATTGGCTATGGCTGAGTGTCAATCATTCTCCCTCCTAGCTGGCTACGCCCACATCCTGTGCTTTCTCCTCAGTCTTTTCACTCAGCCGTTGTGTTAAGGCTTGAGTGTCTGTTCGTGAGTATAGCGTTTTTGCATTTTACTTCATTTTAGTTGTTTTTCTTTAGTTTGGAGGGCTGTGAGGCGTGGATCTTTTTTATTGCTGGCTTTTCTTTCTTGACAAGCATTTCGGGGCTCCGATCGTTGCGGGGGCGGCTCTCAGCTGTGCTGCGGCTTGTATCCCTTCCCGCTATAGCCGCCATTACCACGCGCCTCCTTTTTTGCTCAGCTGGGCTCAGCGAGCGGTTTGTTGGGGCTTTTTTCTCCCTTTACAGCCCTCTTTGCCTCATTTGTTTATTTTGTTTAATTTGTTTTTCTGGCTACTTCCTGGGGCAGCGAGGCGTTATTGTTTTGGCTTTTGGACTTGCGGCCAGCGCTTCGGGGATCTGAGCGCTGCGGGGGAGGCTCTCAGCTGCGCTGCAGCTTGTATTCCTGCCTGCCGGATTGCCGCCATTGCCACGTGCCTCCGCGGCTGCGCTGGAATCAGCGAGCCATTTATTTCTAACAGCCCTTTTTTTTTTTTTTCTGTGATTCTCAATTCCTGGAATTTTGGGGCAAGCATTCTCCTTGCAGAGCATTGCAGTCCAGCTGCTGGCGCTTTGTATCGTCTGGCTGGAGCTGCGTAATTGGCGCTAAACCGCCCTCTTTTTTTCCTTTTCTCTGCGCTGCCCATCATTGGCATTACAAGCCTGACTGCCTCCAGGGCTTTGGTTCCCTAGGTTATCAGTGGCTTTGCAGGTGCTGGACGCTGTCCATTAACATCCTGCATCAGTTCCTTTGGAAGTCCTGCTTCTGCAGAAGTCAGGGAAGTGACTTTACTGTTTTCATTTCTATATATAATTAATTTGCTTGATTAATTGCCACTCATATTTAAAAAAAAAAAAAAAAAAAAAAAAAAGAGGGGGTGGAGTATCTTTAATTGTGATTTGGATTATTGTTATCCAGAGTTGATTGCCTATATCTATTTTTATATATATACTTAAAAAAAAAAAAAAAAAAAAAAAAGGGACAGCTTTAAACTTTTGCTGGTTTTGTTATCATATTGTGGCTTGTCTGCAATTCCACTTTAATGGCGGAGGCTGAGTTATCATCAGATTTGGAGCAGCCTCCTACCCCCCCTCCTGCCCAGGCTTCCAAGACTGCCAAGGGGAAGAAGGCCAAGGCCCCTAAGGTTCCTAAGGTACCCTCTGGTCAGGACAAGGATGCCTTGAGGAGACACAATGCCTTAGAGAAGCAGTTCTCCAGGGCCCAGAAGCAAGCCTGTGTGCCCATGGATCAGGAGTCCCAAGGGGAGGAGATGCAGGCCCAGGAGGAGTTTTCCCAAGGGGAAGAGTCTCCTGAGGTTATTCAGGGGGCTTCCCATTCTGCTCAGCAGGGGCAGTTTTTTCCTACCACTTTGCCGGCTAATTTGTCAGTCAGGTCTGGCTCTTCTAGTGTCACCAGTCAGGTTCCCCAGGGGGCTAGGCCTGCCCCTGAGGCAACCTTTACCCCCACGGCTGCGGGTCTTCGTAATGAGGCAGGTGGTTTGGTAGGTTTTTTTCCGGATTTTAATGCCATGATGTCTCAGGCGATGATCCGTATTTTCCAGGCTGGTCTTCAACAAACGGGGTGTATGATACCTCCAGAGTGTGCCACGTCTGCTCATGCTCCCATGCCCTCTACATCTGGCCATGTCCCTTCTGCTGTTTGCAGTTTAGCGGATGAACCTATCCATGAGGAAGACTTGTGGGAGGATTTCCCGTTGTCTGATGATGAGGAGGATGTGCAGGAGGCTCCTGCCTTTCCAGGCCTATTCAAACCATCGTTGTTTAAATCTCTGCTTCGAAAAGCCAAGATAGCCACCAATATGGACTCTTCTTTACATCTTTCTTCGTCTCAGTCTCAACCTGCTCCTAGTGCGGGATTATTTAGAGTGCATAAACCTGACCACGATTTTATTCCCTTTCCTGAATTGTTTTCTCATGTGGTGCAGAAGCCGTGGGAGCGTCCGACCTCTTTGTCTGGCCCGAATTCCTTTGACCGCAGATTGTATTGTTCTGCTCCGGAGCTGGATTCTCTCCTCCAACTGCCTACGGTGGATGATCCAGTAGCCAGTTTGACCTCGTCCTCGATTCTGGTGGGAGAAGCTGGCGATGGCCTCAAGTTCGAAGACAAGAGGGCGGAGCTGGCCTTCCGCAAAACACACCAGGCGGCTGCCTGGGCTATTCGGGCCTCTACCTCAGCGTCCTTCTTTACCCGGGCTTCGTTAGTTTGGCTGCGCCAATTAAGGGACAGACTTCCACCGGAGAATGCACGTCTGCAACAGGACTTGGCTAAACTGATAGCTGCAGCAGAATACTCCGCTGATGCGTCCCTGGACGCGGCCAGGTTTGCTTCCAGATCTTTGGCTTCCACAGTTGCTTCTCGACGTCTGTTATGGCTCCGAAATTGGAAAGCGGATTCCAAATCCAAGTGGCGTCTCGCAGCTGCCCCGTACAAGGGCTCCTCCTTGTTTGGGTCGTCCCTGGACTCTGTTCTAGTCGAGAATAGGGACAAAAAGAAGGTGTTGCCTACTCAATCTCGGCGTCAGGAGGGTCGCTACTCGCCTTACGGTCGGCGGTCCTTTCGGGCTGACCAGGGTTTCAGCGGAGCCTCCTTTCCTCGGACGGCTTCCCAGTCGTCCTATCGAGTCGTGTCTGATCGATCATCCTTCAGAGGCAGAGGCCGAGCTCAGTCGTCATTCCGTCGTCCCTTCCGAGGTTCCGGCTCCCGTTTTGCCAGACGGGGCAAATGACTCGCTGCTTTCCCTTCCGGTAGGCGGCAAACTCCAGGCGTTTGCTCATGCGTGGGAATCCACCACTTCCGATGCCTGGATTATTCGCACTGTTTTCGAGGGCTTGTCTTTGGACTTCACCACCGTTCCCGGGGATCATTATGTGTCTTGCCCGTGGCCCATACAGCCATCCAAGCGGGCTCTACTCCTCAAGGAGATCCAACATCTTCTTCTAATAGAGGCGGTGGAGGAAGTACCCCAGTGCCAAGTGGGGAAGGGGTTTTACTCCACCCTGTTTCTAGTACCAAAAAACTCCGGCGGCTGCCGTGGGATTCTCAACTTGCGCCGTTTGAACCAGCATATTCAATATCGTCGCTTCAAGATGCACTCCCTCAAGTCTCTGCTGGGGTGCATCCGCCCAAAGGACCTGATGCAATCAGTGGACCTCAAGGAAGCGTATCTGCACGTGCCTATCCTCCCAGACCACAGACGGTTCCTGAGGTTCGCCTTTGGGAGCAGTCACTTCCAATACCGGGCGATGCCGTTTGGCCTTTCTTCCGCACCGCGGACATTTACAAAGCTCCTGGCTGCGCTTTCGGCATCACTCAGGGAGGTCCCAGTTCGCCTTGCGTGCTACCTCGACGACATCTTAATCCTATCGTCGTCCCTGGATCAAGCAACACGGGACAGGCATCGGGTCATCCAGGCACTACAGAGACATGGTTTCACCCTCAACATCGAAAAGTCTCATTTGTCTCCCACGAGACGCATCCTGCATCTGGGGGCATTGATCGATTCAGAGCGTTGTCTAGTTTTTCTGTCGCCAGACAGACAAGAGGACATTCGTCGATTAGTTTCTCAGGTGCTGGTTCAGCGATGGGTCTCACTTCTCCTCCTGTCACAGTTGCTGGGGAAGTTGATCTCTGCCATCAATGTAGTTCCTTGGGCTCGTTTTCATCTGAGAAGACTGCAATGGTTCCTCCTCCCTTTTCAAAGGCAGGGCCGGGCGGAATCGCTCTCCAAAGTGCAGGTTCCTGCCTCTGTTCGCCTGGCGCTGCGTTGGTGGCTGTCTCCGGCTCTTTATCGAGGCTCCCTGTTCTCGGAGCCGGACCGTCTTGTTCTGACGACGGATGCCAGCCTCCACGGTTGGGGGGCCCACCTTCACTCCCAGTTAGCTCAGGGAGTTTGGACTGTGACAGAGAGACAACACAACATCAACTGGTTGGAGTTGAGGGCGGTCCGGTTAGCTCTGCTACATTTCTCCAATCAAGTGGTCAACCGGCACGTCCTCGTCCTGACCGACAACATGGCCACCAAGGCCCATCTCAACAAGCAGGGAGGGACCAAATCCTGGTCCCTGATGCTGGAGACCGAGAGGTTGCTGACGTGGGCAGAGGCCCACGTTCTGTCTCTCAAAGCCGAGCACATCTCCGGCGACATCAATCGGCAAGCAGACTGGCTGAGCAGAGGCGTGTTGGATCAGGCCGAATGGCAGCTGGACCCTTGTCTATTTCGAGCTCTTTCCCACAGGTTCGGACTTCCCCTGGTCGACCTCTTCGCCTCACATCACAACGCTCAGTTGCCCCGGTTCTTCTCCCGCTTCCCTTCCTCGAGGGCGGAGGGTCACGACGCGCTTCGGGCTCCGTGGCCGCGGGGGCTCCTTTACGCCTTTCCTCCCATTCCGATTCTTCCCAAGGTGATCAGGAAGCTGATATCAGAAGAGGCAGACCTCGTTCTCGTGGCTCCATACTGGCCACGACGGGAGTGGTTCGCAGACCTCAGGGCTCTTTCCATCGAGGCCCCATGGCAGATCCCGCCGGATCAGGTCATTCTACTTCAAGGAGCCGTGCGCCACCCAGATCCAGGATGGCTCCGGTTGACCGTGTGGCGCTTGAAAGGATAACACTCATCAAGGGGCATTTGTCTTCCGAGGTTATTTCCATCATACAAGCTGCCCGGCGCCCGTCAACGGTCCGTATTTATAACGCCTCCTGGAATTCCTTCGCCCGCTGGTGTGTTTCTCAGCATGTCGATCCAACGACGGCGTCGGTGCCGGAAGTTCTGCAGTTCCTGCATTCGGGTTTTGCCAAGGGACTAGCTCCTGCAACTTTGCGACGACAGGTTTCGGCCCTAGCTACGGTTCTCACGGCGGCCAACGGTCAACCTTTACCTCAGGATCCTAGCGTTAAGTCCTTTCTGCAAGGGGCTTCTAACCTTCGCCCAGTGAGGATTCGTCGTTTTCCTACATGGGAGCTGCCCCTTGTGCTTCAATCTTTGACAGGCTCTCCATTTGAGCCCTTGGACTCTATCTCTCTACGTTATCTGACTTTTAAGATGGCCTTCTTGCTGGCTATTACATCGGCCCGCAGAGTATCTGAGATTGCTGCCCTTTCCGTGCGGAGAGATTTGTGTATTTTTTATCAGGACAGAGTTGTTCTTCGTTTGGACCCAGCGTTTATGCCCAAAGTTAATACCCCGTTTCATAGGGCGCAGGAAATTGTCTTACCAGATTTTTGTCCAGATCCTCGAAATCCATCTGAGAGACGCTGGCACACTTTGGACGTGCGTAGAGCATTGCAAATTTATATCAAACGAACTGCTTCATTTCGAAGGAGTGAGGCGCTGTTGGTTTCCTTCCTCCCCTCCTCCTTGGGTCAGAAGGTGTCATCGGTTACAGTGGGGAGGTGGCTTAAGGCCTGCATTTCAAAGGCCTATGAGTTGAAGGGTAGATCGGCCCCTGGGGGGATCTTGCCCCACTCAACCCGTAGTGCGGCCACTTCGGCCGCCTGGGCCACTCAGGCTTCGGTGGATGATATTTGCCGAGCTGCCACGTGGTCCTCCCTTTCTTCCTTTATTCGCCATTACCGTCTGGATGCTTACGCGTCCGCGGACGCGGCCTTTGGCAGAAGGGTTTTGCAATCTGTGATTTCTCCCCTAACCCAGGACTAGGCGGCTGTCCCTCCCATTTGTTTAGCTTGGGTATGTCCCGGACATCAGAATGTCCGAGCCGTGAGGAGGAAATTTGACGTTGCTTACCTGAACGTCCTATTTCTCCTCACGGGGAGGACATTCTGTCCCGCCCTTTGCCTTGCCTGTCCTGGGTTGGGTGGGGTTTTGTTTTGTCTCCCTCCATAGCTGCTACGTGGGGTGCTGGTCGTGACACCTCTTCGCCTTGTGAACGCCTTCTTCGTGAAAAGACTGAGGAGAAAGCACAGGATGTGGGCGTAGCCAGCTAGGAGGGAGAATGATTGACACTCAGCCATAGCCAATGGAAGAGGATATAACCCGGACATCAGAATGTCCTCCCCGTGAGGAGAAATAGGACGTTCAGGTAAGCAACGTCAATTTCAGCAAATTCCCTGATCTGCCGTGCATTTTAATTTGGGGGATTTGGGGTTTTTAAATCGGATTTTAACATTTTAATTCTATTTATTGTTGGGTTGTTTTATTCTGTGAGCCGCCCCAAGTCCCTCGGGAGAAGGGCGGCATATAAATATGACAATAAATAAATAAATAAATATAGTCATGCTGGTCACATGACCGCCAAAGTGTCTTCAGACAGCGCTGGCCTGGCTTCCTCGGCTAAGAAACAGAGATGTGTACCACCGAGTCGAATACAACTGGGCAGGAAAACCTTTGTCTTTACCTTTATTCAGTTGAAGCCAGAACTTTTTACAGTTGATGGATTTATTTATTTATTTAGCGTATGGCAAAAATGTTAAATAGCACATTTTTTTAGCAATTGATGATATACAATTTGAAGAGTCATGGAAGAATATTTCAATAATGATTACTGCAGTAAGAATATTACATGCGCAGATATGGAAACACTTGGCAGAACCCATTGTAGAGGAATAATTGGCAAAATTAACAGATCTTGCTGTTAATGCAGAGGTCCCCAAACTTGGCCGCTTTAAGACTTGTG
>WNWU01008221.1:0-11797 GCA_012654045.1 Ptyas mucosa | reverse complement strand
GGGGGGGGGGGGGGGGCTAGAGACAACTGCCCCTGTTTCTTTCCAGTGTCTTTTTACTGGGACTATGCCCACCTTGGACTGCCTGCTAGCCTACCGACTCATTTGACGCAAAGCCTATTTTCATCTGAATTTCCTAACTGTGGGGAGGACTATTCAAATCTGAATGGGGGCTGGTACATGGCTCCATCCCGTCAGCTGAGGGGGCTGGGCATCAGTTTTAAACCGCTGTGAGAGGGTGGCTCTGGTGTCGGGGCCCCTGGGAGCTGAACCGGGATGATTCAAATCTTGCACTTGTCAGCTGAGGGGACTGGACCATCAGACCAATCCGCCGTGAGAGGGCGGTTTTGGACCTGAGCCCGGGTGCTGGGTTGTTTGCATTGGTTCATTGCTGCCATCTCACCACACCACAAGAGGAGGCTGACCAGCTGACCGGACCACCGTAAGAGGATGGATGGACTCATTCCCCCCCCCTTGGATTGTGGTCGACCTGGAACTGGACTTTGTCCTCTGTTGTGAGGGGACCGAGGACATGGTCTTGTGAAAATGCTTTCGAGACTCCCATTCCATGTTTCCTCCCCTGGACCTTTTTATATGGATCCCTAGGATATGGTCCTCCTATCCACTGTGGTCAAGATGTATTCAGCAGCGGAGCTTCTTGGTCTGCGAGACTCCCCCCTCTCGCAGGCTTGGCCCTCCACTTTATCGAGGGCCTACCTTGATGACAGGTTTTGGAACCCCGAGAGGTGGTGTGCCGCAAAGAGTGGGCTGTGGGGTTTTTTAAAATTGTCCTTTTGTAATCTTTTAAGGGGTTTGGGGCAGGGGGTGGGGAGGGAGGGGTATAGGTCAGGCTTGACACAGGGGCATGGAACGGAAGGCGGGGAGCGGGGTGTGGAGGAGCTCAATGTTGATAGGGAGGTGGGCGCTTCTATCAGGACCGTGGTTGGGAGGGGCAGATATGGCGGGCGTAGGGGGCCACATCATGTGGTGGGGGCACGCACTCGCTATCTCCAAGCGGTGGCATGCCTCGGCCCCCATGACTCATCTCGTTCCCCGGGCTGTCCAGAGTTGCAGAGCCCAGGCCTTAGGCTGATGTTGTGCAACACCAGGTCCGTGGTTAATAAGGCCCCCCTCATTTGCCAGCTAATCCAAGAGGGGGGTGCGGACCTGGCGGGTATTACTGAAACCTGGTTGGGCCAAGAGGGGGGGTTCCCCTCGTAGAGATGTGCCCGCCAGGTTTCCACGCATTCCATCAGCCAAGGGCCCAGGGCAGGGGTGGGGGGGTGGCGGTCGTTATAAAGGAAAGTCTGGATCCGAGGGAGGCCACTGTACCTCAGATAGCCGGATGTGAGTCTCTCCTAGTGAAGTGGGGCCACGGGATGCAGGTGGGCTTGCTGATCACGTACCTGGCTCCCTGCCACGTGACAGCCGCCCTGCCCGAGCTTCTCAACGTTATTGCCAGGGTGGCGGTCGATACCCCCAGACTTTTGGTCATGGGGGATTTCAACCTGCCGTCTGTCGGTGAGGCGTCTGGGATGGCTCGGGAGTTTATGGCTTCCATGACAGCCATGGACCTGACACAAGTAATTCTTGGCCCTACTCATGTGGGAGGACACACTCTGGACTTGGTTTTTGTCTCTGGTCAGTGGCTGAGTGGTCTGGATATAGGGGATATAGTTATCGAACCCCTGTCATGGACAGACCATTCCCTCCTGAGGCTGGACTTTTCGACCGCTGCACCCCACCGCAGGGAGGCGGAACCGACTAGGTGGTTCCGCCCCAGGCGCCTGATGGACCCTGATAGGTTCCAGAGGGAGCTTGGGCCAGTTCCTGAAACTCTGGCTCACGACTCGACTGAAGACCTGGTGGCCGCCTGGGATAGGGCGGCCGCTGGTGCTTTAGACCGAGTCGTGCCTTTGCGGCCTCTGACCCGGCGCCGAGCCTGCCCGGCTCCTTGGTTTTCCGAGGAGCTGAGGGAGATGAAGCGCCGGAAAAGATGCCTAGAGAGTAGTTGGAGGGCTAGTCGCTCCGAATCCGACCGAACACTAATTAGGTCTCATATTAAGACTTATTTAGTGGCGATAAAAGCGGCAAAGTGTAATTACTTTTCCACTCTTATTGCATCGGCAGATAATCGCCCAGCCGCCTTGTTTAGGGTGACTCGCTCCCTCCTACATCAGGGAGCGTGGGAGGACCCCTTGCAAGGGCAGGCTGAGGATTTTGCACAGTATCTGCATGATAAAATCGCTCAGATTCGGGAAAGCTTGGACTCTGACTGGGTAGATCCCGGCGGGATGACTGAGGCTGGTCTTGAGAATGTTATCTGGGATGAGTTCAACCCTGTGACTCCTGAGGACGTGGACAGGATCCTGGGGAGGTTAAACGCAACCACATGTTTATTGGACCCGTGTCCCTCCTGGCTGGTACTGGCCACCCGGGAGGTAACACGAGGCTGGCTCCAGAGGATTATAAATGCTTCTTTGAGAGAGGGTTTCTTGCCTCCCGCCTTGAAAGAGGCGGTGGTGAGGCCCCTCCTCAAGAAGCCTTCCCTGGACCCGGCTGTTTTGGCAAACTACCGTCCGGTCTCCAACCTTCGCTTTATTGCGAAGGTTGTCGAGAGTGTGGTTGCGCGCCAGCTCCCACAGTACCTGGATGAAACCGTCTATCTAGATCCATGCCAGTCCGGCTTCAGGCCTGGGTACAGCACGGAGACGGCATTGGTTGCATTGGTGGATGATCTCTGGAGGGCCCGGGACAGGGGTTGTTCCTCTGTTCTGGTCCTGTTAGATCTCTCGGCGGCTTTTGATACCATCGACCATGGTATCATGCTGCACCGGTTGGGGGGATTGGGGGTGGGAGGCACCGTGCTGCGGTGGTTCTCCTCCTATCTCTCTGACCGGTCGCAGTCTGTGTTGGCAGGGGGGCAGAGGTCGACCTCGAGGCGCCTTGCTTGCGGGGTGCCACAAGGGTCAGTCCTCTCGCCGCTCCTGTTCAACATTTATGTGAAGCCGCTGGGTGAGATCATCCGTGGTTTTGGGGTGCGATGTCATCTGTACGCTGATGATACTCAGCTGTACATTTCCACCCCAGACCACCCCAATGATGCCCTCGAAGTGATGTCCCAGTGTCTGGAGGCCGTGCGGGTCTGGATGGGGAGGAACAGGCTTCGACTCAACCCTTCCAAGACCGAGTGGCTGTGGATACCGGCGTCCCGATATAGCCAGCTGGTGCCATCGCTGGCTATTGGGGGCGAGTTATTGGCCCCTACAGAGGGAGCTTGCAACTTGGGCGTCCTCCTGGATACACGGCTGTCTTTAGAAGAGCACATGACGGCCGTGGCCAGGAGGGCTTTTTATCAGGTTTGCCTGATACGCCAGTTGCGCCCCTTTCTGGATCGGGACTCCTTATGCACGGTCACTCATGCCCTCGTTACATCTCGCCTGGACTACTGCAATGCTCTCTACATGGGGCTCCCCTTGAGGAGCACCCGGAGGCTCCAACTGGTTCAGAATGCGGCCGCACGGGTGATTATGGGAGCGACGGGGCGCTCCCATGTAACGCCTCTCCTGCGCGAGCTGCATTGGCTCCCGTTGGTCTTCCGGGTGCGCTTTAAGGTATTGGTCCTCACCTTTAAAGCGCTCCATGGCTTAGGGCCAGGGTACTTACGAGACCGCCTGCTGCTACCGATAACCTCCCACCGGCCAATACGCTCTCACAGAGAGGGCCTCCTCAGGGTGCCGTCAGTCAAGCAATGTCGGCTGGCGGCCCCCAGGGGGAGAGCCTTCTCTGTGGGGGCACCCGCCCTATGGAATGAGCTACCTCCTGGAATAAGACTGATCCCGGACCTTCGTACCTTCCGCAAAGCCTTGAAGACTTACTTATTCCAGCAAGCCGGCCTAGCTTAAATGGTTTTAAATTGGGATTTTGAATTTTATAGACTTGGGGTTTTAAATTGGGAGGCCGATCGATTTAATATCTTTTCATTTATCCTAATTTTTGTATTGTATGTATTTTAATTCTGGCTGTCCACCGCCCTGAGTCCCTTCTGGGAGAAGGGCGGGATACAAATTAAATTATTATTATTATTATTATTATTATTATTATTATTATTATTATTATAAAATCGGATTCCGACCAAAAAATTCACAAAATTTTTGAATCTGGTCATGAACACATACTCGGGTGGCGATCAAACATAGGCGTGGCTGATTTCCCCTTCTGCACCATTGTTTTTTTGTAAGCACCAAACAACAGCGACCTCGTGTGGCCATTGTATTAATTTTGGTTAAGTTCAGGTCACGACCAAATCGGGTTGCGACCAAAGTTATGGAACAGATTATGGTTGTGACCAGAGGTTCCACTGTATGTAATGTTATTTCAGATTGCTTAAAAGTTAATTGTATATGACAGTAAACTTCAGTAATGATTTTTCCTAATTTTTTATTTCCAAAGAATTTCTCTAAATCTGAGAATAACACAATATTTTCTTTGTATTTAATTAGTAATGCAAAAAGGAATATGTCTAATTAATAAAATACACTTCTTGTTATGAACTTATTTCAGTATCTTCATGGGAATTATTGGAGTGTGGGGAAAAAATCCTTTGATAGTCCTCGGACCCTCTGATGGGAAGATTTTTTATTTTTTATTAAAAAGTTTTACACAACAAAAAAAATCCCCCCCAGTATTTCCCCCACCCTTTCCCCCCAACACCCCCAACACCCCTTCCCCCCCCCCCCGACTTCCCAGAGCAAAATACAGGGTATTTCAATTAGCAGTCATAAGCTAAATTAACCTAACTATCTTTAAGCTAACAAATCCCACCCTAGGACCTTAAGTCCACTATAAGTAACATAATGCATCTACAATTAGCATTCATTCATCTGATGGGAAGATGTTAACAGTGGCTTTTTTGCTATCCTTCTTTTATACTCCGCTAATAACAAGAATATAAGCCTGCACCCTCTGATTATTTTAAAACAGAACCCTCAGATAGACAACACTTTGGTTTAGTGGTTAAGATACTGGCCTAGAAACCAGCAGATTGAGTTCTTGTCCTACCTTAGGCATAAAAGTGAGCTGGGTGACTTTGGGCCAGTCACACTCTGTCAGCCCAATCTACCTCAGAGGATTGTTGCTGAGGGGGAAATGGGGAAGAAGGATCATTAAGTATGTTTTTTTTTGTTTTTTACATTTTTGAACCACTCATCTCCCTCAACGAGGAACTGTGGGTAATGTACAATAAAACTTCACAATATAAAACAGTATATAAAAATTAAAATTACAGTTAAAATTATAAAATTTATAATTAAAAAATCATAAAATTTTAAGAAGGCAAGAATAATTAATTCCTGTTACAGATTAGTTAACAAAGGCAAAGGAAGAGTTGTCAAAGCTCCAACCAATCCCAAGATTGGGCTCCCCATGCAGAGATATGTTTTAACCCCCTTTCAGAAGGCCAGGAAAGCCTCACCTCTGGGGTAAGAATATATCATAGGGCAGGGGCAATAGCAGAGAAGGCTCTCTTCCTGGATCTCGCCAATTGGCATTCTTTAACTGACAGGGTCCAACATACTAATCCTATTCACCACCTTGAACTATGTATAAAAATGATAAAGGTGGGATATAAATAAATAATGTAAGTATTTGTTAAATTTATTTGCCATATATCTTACCGTGGGGCTGTGTGTGAGAGAGAGAGAGGGAGAGAGGGAGGAGGGGGAAAGAGAGAGAAAGAGGGAGAGGGAGAGGGAGTGCATTTATGGCTTCCTGAATTTGGGAGGATTTGAAATTGTGCTACCTTAACCTGCTAAGTTTCTTTCTGTATTTTTTTTAAAGCCTTATTTCCTCATATTCATTTTGCCCACTTTTTATAAAACAAAATATAGGTTCAAGTATACTTTTCCCAGAATAGCTCCAATTCTGAGAGTAAGATAAGCTTACTCAGAAAACAGTGAATCAAAGCAAAGGGAGAATAAGAGGATCCACTCCTTCTCTTCCTGCAAGTGATAGCCTCTCATCTCCTGCATTGTGGTGCACACATAAGAATAAAAAATGGCTCTAGACTTATCCTTGCAGAGAAGAATGCAATTTGCATATTTAGAAACAAATCTTAATTTGACAGTGCTCAGCTCTATAGTTTATAAAATTAAAATAGATTAAGCAATTCTTAAACAGGTATAGCTGAAGTATTAGTATGATTGTATTTCTATCTAACATGGTGATCAGGAATGTACCTAATATGTGGCTTTGCACTCATAGCAAGCTAAAAGCAAGCCATTTATGTGAACTGAGCTGCTGTAATATATAACAGTTTGCTCAATATCTATGATGGTTTGTAGAGATTGCAGGTCATCCCTATTCATCAAGAATTAGACAAAGATGAGGGAAACCGGAAGTGTTGCGGCAAGATTGACTGGAAATTAGCAGGCTCCGATGAGCCCGGTGAAAATCCAGCCAGACAAACCACTGTTGTTGGGTCTTTGGACCGGAACCATCTTGTAGGGATGATGAAGGAGAGGTGCCTCAGACAATGAAGAGGAACAGGCAAGTTCCTTGGAAAGTCGGAGGCAGCTCTTCAAACTGGCAGTGGGGGCAGCGACCATTTAAAATGACCGCTTTGAAGCTGGGCCAACCAGAATAAGATTTTGTGAAGGAGCGGTGTTTGAACAGAGTACTGATACTGGGTGAGTGATTGGCCAACTCACAGGTAAAAAAGGAATATTTTTTCAAAAAAAAACCCTCTAAAAGGTCCCGGCGAGGAAACGAGCAGCTAATTGGCACTTGGGAATTTTAGTGGCGGGAGAAGGACAAAGAGGAAGTCGAAGTACTAAAGCCCAGAAAAGAAAATTTTATATTTGGTGGTGGTCCTATCCAGGGGTGAAATGTAAAATTTGTTACTACTGGTTCTGTGGGTGTGGCTTGGTGGGGGGGGGTAATGTGACTGGGTGAGCGTGGCCAACTTTTTTTTTTTTTTACTTTTCAAAGCATTTTTTCTAATGCTTTGAAAAGCCTCTGCCGATCAGGAAACTCAGCTGGGATTGTCAGAGAGGCTTTTTTAAAAATACCTCTCTGCCGATCAGGCAACTCAGCTGGGATCGTCAGAGAGGCTTTTTTAAAAATACCTCCCTGCCGATCAGACAACTCAGCTGGGATCGTCAGAGACTTTTCAAAGCATTTTTTTACCACCTCTTCAGCCAAGAGGTTGCAGAAAAAAATGCTTTGAAAAGTCTCTGACGATCCCAGCTGAGCCACGCGATCATCAGAGGCTTTTTTTTTACTTTTAAAAGCATTTTTTCATCAGAAGAGTTGTAGAAAAAATGCTTTTAAAAGTTAAAAAAAAAAAGACTTCCGGTTGGCACCGCTGACATTGTGGATGGTCTTCGTGGACTGCCAGCCCCGTGATTGCGTTAAAGCCGTCTTGATAGTGTTAATCGGCTGTCTGACAGCTCAAAAACCTCACCTTCAGGATAAGAAGGAGAGGTGAGCTGGTGGGGTGGGTAGAGCTCCCTGGAAGCCCCTGGAATAACTCCAGGGGCTTGGAAGGTGAGAGCTCCCTGCTTCAACTCACCAAAAGCTCTGGATCCGGACATCTCTGTTTTAAACAGAGCCAATCGTCGCAACCAACTCTGCTTTCAAAATGCATACTAATTGATTTCAAGAGCAGACAGAGCAGAAGCAGGAGAACAGCATTTGCAAGTAACAATACTTAACTCTAAATTTACTTTGTTTCTAACTGAATTGCTCTGAGCAGGAGGCTGGAAGATGGCACCTTTGTTGTGGGTGTGAAAGTGAAAGCTAGAAACGAAAGTGCTTGTTAAGCTCTGAGTGTGGATTAAAGCGGCTGCTGTTGGACTTTGAGTTTGGTGGAAGGACTTTGTTGAAAAAATTCTAAGTTATAAACAAATTATTTCTGAAGAGTTTTTAAGAGACTTTGAGGCTGTTTAAAAAAGGGAAAAAGTTTTTTAAAATAAGATGGCTTCTAAGCAAGTTAAAACAGTAGTTCCCAAAAGTGAAGGAAGCTCTCCAGTAGTGACACAGAAAGTACAGCTTCTGGTGGAGTCACAGAATCAGGAGGCTTCTATAAAAGAACTAAAAGATTTTATAAAAGAAGCCATGATTAATCAAACTGCAGCCATGAATGACCAAACAGTAATTATGGAAGAGAAGCTTAAAGAATTTGCTGAAGATATAAAAGCAATTAAAGATGTTGTGGAAGTCAAACATAATGAGATAAGAGAAGACATCGTTTTAGCAGTTTCAGGACTGGCAAAACATCTTGTTAAGTTGGGGGAGAGAGTAGAGGAAATCAATGAGTCTAATTTGAATCTGGAAGATAAAGTAGGAGAAATTTTAACCAAAACAGAAAAGGTGGATGATGAGATGGTTATGCTGCAATACAGATCCATGGAATTTGCTTTGAGAGTGAGAGGGCTAAAAGAAAATAGTCGTGAAAATTTAAGAGATATCTGTGCTGGAGCTTTGGCAGTGATCATTAATGACAGGCCAGAAGATGTAGCATTTCAAATTGATAAAATTAACAGGATCAATTCTTGGGTGGCAAGACAAAGGCAGTTACCAAGAGATGTGGTGATCTATTTTTCAACCAGGAGAATTAGAAATGACATTTTGCAAGCATCTTACGAGAATAAAGTTCAAGTTGATGGACAAGAATTAGTAATCCTGAAAGAGATTCCTGCTAAAATGTTAAGGGGAAGAAAGGAATTTGGATTCTTGGTAAATGAACTGAGAGACCAACAAATTCAGTACAGATGGGATGTTCCAACTGGCCTAACAGTAAATTATGGTGGAGAAAGACATCGCTTAAACACAGTTTGGAAAGCAAAAGAATTCTATGTTAATGTTTTGAAAGCTGGACACCCACCCTCACCAGGGGGGGACAGAAAAGAAAAGAAAAAGGAGATGATACAGCAAGAGAAAGATGGAAAGCAGATACAAACTTATGCTGAAGTTGCAGCTGGAATAACTACCTTGCAAGAAGAGTTATTGCAAATTGGGGGCCCACCCACAACCTCTGAACTACCTAGGAGGCCAGAGGAACCAGGAGAACAATGAGTGACATGAGCAACTTATAAACGCAAAGTACAATAACAACTTAAAGATCAACCTCAAGTTTTATCTCAAGAAGTTCGTAAAACAGAAGCTGTGGGAGGGGCAAGGCTGAAGACTGCAATGGAAGAAGACATTCAGCACATGCTCGTGAAGCTTCGAGGGGCCAAAGATGGCAACTAAATTTCTTTCCTGGAATGTTAATGGCTTGAATTCACCACAAAAAAGAAGGAAAGTATTTCATTATTTGAAACAATTTAAGAATGATGTTATTTGTTTGCAAGAAACACATATTAGATTATCAGATCAAAAATATTTGATAAATTCCAGATTGGGTACACATTTTGTGGCATCAACCTCAGAGAAGAAAAATGGTTTAGTAATATATGTAAAAAAGGGACTATCAGCTAATCTAATCGAGGCAGATGTTCAAAGAAGATACATTGCAATTGAATTATTGACTCAAAATGGAAAAATGCTTTTAATTGGAGTATATGCACCTAATCAACAACAAGATAAATTTTATAAATTTTTGCATACCAAAATAATACAATGGGATTATAAATCTTTGATGCTAATGGGAGACTGGAATGGAGTTACAGACACATTAAAGGACAAAAAAAGTTTGTCTAAGACCTCAGCACGTGCGAAATTACCCAAGTCGTTTTTTGATTTGGTGAAAGATATGGATTTAAGAGATATTTGGAGAGTCCGGAACGAAGAGGAAAGGGATTTTACCTTTTTCTCTGACAGGCATCAATCCTTTTCTAGGATTGATTTTATACTAACTACAAATGATTTTTTTCCAGGGTGAAGAAGGTGAAGATATGCCCAAGAATATTATCTGATCATAGTCTGGTATGGGTGGAAATGGAACAGGAAAGGGGAGAAAGGAGGTCTTGGAGGTTAAATAAAAATCTATTTAGATATGAAGAAAATGTTAAGGAACTTAAAAAACAGATGAAAGAGTTTTTTTGCTAATAATATGTATAGGGGTACTCCTATGGAAATGGTATGGGACGGATCATCGTCTGGTATGGGAGTAGAGGAGACTTCCGGTGGGATCGCGACATCGCCGGACGCTTCTTTTTGAAGCGCCAACCCAGGGCTCTGTAGAACCGCAAGAACAGCGACTATCAGCTGTCTTGCGGTTTGGAAACTTTCCTCCTGGTAAGAGGGGGGAAAGTGAGTAGACGGGTGGGGTAGAGCTCCCTAAGAGTGCCAGATTTTACCCATAATCTGGCGCTCGAAGATGAGAGCTCCCCGCTAAGCCTGTCAGTATTCCGGACCCTGGATGTCTCTGCTTTGTAGAGCTAGATGTCATGACCATCCAAGCAACCAACTTTAAATAAATACTTTTTGAATCAAGCTGGCGGAGCATAAGCAGCAAGAATAAAACAGCAAGAATTTTCTTTTTTTTAACTCCAAAGATTTACCTTCTTTAAAAGATTTTCTTTAACCAGAGAAAGTGAAAGCAAGATGGTGTTTGAGTTTCAACGGGGTGTGAAGAAGTGAAAGTTAAAAGCAATTATTGACAAACCCCTGTTTGAAACGTAAAACTCTTTTCTGAAAAGTAGATTAAACCAAGAAAGGAAGTAATTATAATAATTGAAGCAGTAATATAAATTACAAATTGCAAAGGGTCTTTTTTTCTTTTTGATACTTTTTTTTCCCTGTCCTTTTGGAAGGGAAAGAAGAAGGGGGGCAAGATGGCTGGTCTTTTGAAAGCAAAGAAAGCAAAGAAGGGTTAATTAACCCTCAAATATGGTCTGATTTTGAGGAAGCTTGGAGCTCAATTACCTCTGCTTTATTGGAAAAAATTGATACTATATTTCAATCTGCTAAGTGTGTATTAGTTAAATTGAGTAATGATAGGTTTGATTAGGTAATATTTAACTGTTTTATTAACTGCTGCAACTATAAATGGATATTAATTTTGTTAAATTAGATGGAATAAGAAGAAAGAAGACTTGCTTTCCTTTTATCTATTTGTTTAATGATTATGATAAGTGAGAGATGGAGTTGAATTTAGGGGATTTAAGATGTATTTTATATTTTGTATTTGCTCTGGAAAGTCGGGGGTGGTTGGGGAGGGGGGGAAATGTATGTAAAACTTTTAAAACTTTTTCAATAAAAAAAGTAAAAAAAACTAAAAAAGGAAATGGTATGGGACGCAAGTAAGGCTTACATGAGGGGAACTTTAATATATTTGAATAATAAACATAGATTAAAGCAACAAAAGCAGCAGAAAGAGATTGAAGAGGAAATTAAAAAAAAAAGAACAGTTACTTATAATAACCCAGGAGATAAGAAAGTAAAAGAAAGTAAAAACAATATTACTTGGGGAATTTAATATGCTTATGGCGGACCAAGTGGCAACTAGTCTACAGTATGCTAAACATAATACATTTTGTAACGCTAACAAACCAGGTAGATGGTTGGCCTACCAGCTGAGAAAAAAACAAAAATCACAAATAATTGATAAGTAGAATTTAGAGGTAAGGAAGTTTATCAACAGGGTATGATTAAAAAAGCTTTTTTAGAGTTTTACACAAAGTTGTATAGTGGTGACCCAATTGAAGGTATAGAGATAGATAGATATTTAAAAGAAGAGAGGTTACCTGAATTAACTATAGAACAGAGGAAGGGGCTAAATCAGTCAATAACTTCCGAAGAGATTATAGCAGCAATTAAACAGCTAAAAACAGGTAAATCTCCGGGAACAGATGGA
>WNWU01008215.1:0-15975 GCA_012654045.1 Ptyas mucosa | reverse complement strand
TGACCGTATTATTAAAGAAATTCAAAGATCAGAGCAGGAGGTCAAAGGAATTGTTCAAGAGAAATATGAAGCAGTTAAACAAGATATTCAAACAGTGGCTAAAGGCCTGTCTGAGGTAGTGTTGCAGATTGATAAAAAAGTGGATAATCTTGCCTCAGAGATGGAGAATAAATTTAGAGCCTCTGATTCAAGAATGGTTGAAATTGAAGAAATTACACAAAAAATGCAAAATGAGATTACTATGATGCAATTTCGATCAATGGAATATGCTATCAGACTGAGAGGTGTAAAAGAGAACACCAGGGAAGATCTTAGGAAAATTTGTGCAGAGGCTTTAGCAGTTATGTTGAAAGTAGAACCAGTTGTGGTTCTGTGTAAGATTGACAAGGCGTACAGAGTTAATTCTCGTGTAGCGGTACAAAGGCAATTGCCTAGAGATGTGGTGATATACTTCACAGACAGAAGAATGAGAAATGAAATTTTGCAAAATTCCTTTGTTACAACTGTTCAAGTTGATGGAAGTGAGATTGGAGTCTTTAAAGAATTGCCACCCAAAATGTTAAGAGATAGAAAGGATTTTGGTTTTTTGGTGGCAGAACTGAAAAAACAGAATATACAATTCAGGTGGGATGCCCCAATAGGTGTAATATTGAGGCTGCGAGGAGTGAGATACCGCCTTAATACTATTGCAAAAGCAGAAGAATTTTATTATAATGTTTTGAAAGCGGGCTCTCCTCCTCCACGCACATCTTCACCAATAAATAAGGCGGCTCAATTACAAGCTGAGTTTGATCAAGAAACAGAAGCAAAAATAAGGCAGTCGCAAAAGGAGGCAAGAGAGACAATGGGAGCTCTAGGTGGTGTTGTGGTTGATCCTTTTGCACCATTTGAAGCTTCTCCTTTGGAAGAAATGTCTAAAACCATTACAGAGGAGGCGTTGGCTCTTGAATTGACAACATCCAAAATGGAAGAGCAACGTATAACTAGAGCGATGTCTAAACAAATGAAGGAACAGCAGCAAGAATATTATAAGCCACAACGTGAAAAGAGAGTCAAAGAGAAGCAGCAAGCTGAAGTCATGGGAGGAGCTAAACCGAAGATTACTACTGTAGAAAAGAAACTTCAACAATTGCTCTCAAAACTTCAGACAGCCTTTGATCGAGTGAATTGGAACTTTATAATTAAGACTTTGGAAAAAATGGATTTGGGGGAGCGGTTTATACAAGCGATTGGTGCAATTTATCAAGAGCAATATGCACAACTTATTATTAATGGATGTTTAACATCGAATTTCAACATACAAAAAGGCACCAGACAAGGTTGTCCATTATCCCCGCTATTATTTATCCTAACTTTAGAAGTCTTACTTAATGCAATACGGGACTCGAATTCCTTGACTGGAATAGCTATAAGGCAAGAGGACTATAGAACTAAGGCATTTGCAGATGATCTGGTTGTTACCCTATCACAACCTATGAATTCAATAATCCAGATGAAAGATATTATAGAAGATTATGGCATGGTATCTGGTTTTAGGCTGAACCAGAAAAAAACTAAAATGATTGTTAAAAATTTGACAGAGAGCAAAAAAAAGTAACTGGAAAGAATGGCAGGTTTCAAAATTGTTTCAAAGGTCAAATATTTAGGAGTACAAATCACAGATTCAAATGTTAAACTGTTTCAAAATAATTATGAGGTTTTGTGGCAAAAAATACAAAAAGACATGCAAAATTGGAAGAAACTGCAGTTATCATTGCTTGGAAGAATATCAGCAGTAAAGATGAATGTTTTACCTAGATTTATTTTTTTATTTCAAATGATACCGGTGCTCAAATCAGATAAACCACTGCTAGAATGGCAAAAAGGACTGAATAAATTTATTTGGAATGGAAAAAAACCCGAGAGTTAAACTGAAAATAATGCAAGATACTCGTGAGAGAGGTGGTCTTAAACTTCCAAACCTTCGATTATACTATGAAGCAGCTGCATTGATACAAATAAGTGATTGGTTTGGGAAAACTAAGACTGAACTGTTGAATATAGAAAGTCATGACCTTTTTTGGGGATGGCATGCATATCTATTTTATGACAATAAAGTGGATAAAGTGTTCAATAGTCATCTACTTAGAAATGCCTTGATGAGAGTCTGGAGGAAGCACCGAACTAATTGGGATTACAAGATTCCATTTTGGCTGGATCTTGCTGATACCATGTGGAATACAAATATTAAGTCACTCGGGGGTTTCTTATATAAAGAGTTACTTTATTTTGAAGAGGGCAGGTGGCGACTGAAGACTTTGGATATGCTGTTGGAAGAAGGGAAATCTTTGACTTGGTTGCAGTATCAATATTCTATCAATATGCTGAGTGGGAGGGGCAGATACGGCGGGAGCAGGGGGCCACATCATGTGATGGGGGCGCGCACTCGCTATCTTCGAGCGGTGGTGCGCCCCGGTCCCCATAGCCCTTCTCACGCCCCAGGCTGCTCAGACTCTCAGGGCCCGAGCCTTCGGCCATTGTTGTGTAATGCCAGGTCCGTTGTGTGGAGGTGAGTGTTATCTCAGTGGCTGGCAAACCACGCTGTGCAAGCAAGCACCTACACAAAGTCTTAATCTCATCAAGAATGTAAAGACAGGATGTCTGGTGGAGACCCTATCTCAAGTATGCAAAACCAGGCATGTAGCATTGTGTGACACAGGAAGAGCACGAGAGAAAAACGAGGTGTTCACATGAAAATCAGGAGCTTTCTGTAACCAATCAGTACAAGTAAACGATGATTAATGTTTTGCCATGGTAGCTGTAAAATGACAATAAAAGGGAGCCTTTTGGAGGGAGTCAGTGTGCCTTCCCCAAGGTGCCTTCCCACCGAAGGGCCTTCCCATGAATCATCATCCTGCCTACGTGTCTTTCTTCATCGAAACAACACCGTGGTAAATAAAGCCCCCCTCATTTGTGATCTTATTCACGGGGGGAGCGGACCTGGCAGGTATTACAGAGACCTGGTTGGGCCAGGAGGGGGGGTTCCCCTCATAGATATGTGCCCACCAGGCTTCCGTGCATTCCATCAGCTGAGAGCTCAGGGCAGGGGCGGGGGGGTGGCGGTTATTATAAAGGAAGGTCTTGATCCGAGGGAGACCACTGTTCCACAGATAGCCAGATGTGAGTCCCTTTTTGTGAAGTGGGGCCATGGAGTACAGCTGGGCTTGTTGATCACGTACCTGGCTCCCTGCCACGTGGCAACGGCCCTGCCCGAGCTGCTCAACGTCATAGCCGAGGTGGCGGTTGATACCCCCAGACTTTTAGTCATGGGCGATTTCAACCTGCCATCTATCGGTGAAACGTCTGAGGTGGCTCGGGAGTTCATGGCTTCCATGACGGCCATGGACCTTACTCAGTTAATTCATGACCCTACTCACACAGGTGGACACACTCTGGACTTAGTTTTTGTCTCTGGTCAGTGGTTGAGAGGCCTTGATATAGGGGATATAGTCATCGAACCCTTGTCATGGTCTGACCACTCGCTCCTTCAACTGGACGTTCTAACCGCTGCACCCCACTGCAGGGAGGCAGGGCCGACTAGGTGGTTCCGCCCCAGGTGCCTGATGGATCCTGAGCTGGACTGGGCTGGAAAGGCATGGTGAACAATTTGTTGGTGTTTTGGATGCAGTGGATTTACAACTGTTGGTTTGGAGTTTTCTGATAAGAGACTGCATTCCTGCATTAGCCTGCTGGCCATCTGCCAAGACCTTTGGAACATTGCCTGGTAACTATTGGACTGATATACGCTTTGGAAGAGAACTATTTATTGAAGGGCCAGCTTCATTCTCTCTAGCCTGTGTTTGTTACTGCCGGGCTATTTGAGCCTCTGCAAGGCCACTCGTGGGAGGGGACAGAACAGCGGGGCGCTTTCCTTCCCTGTCTCCCATAGTGGTCTATCGGTATTTCTCTGTCCACTGTGATGGAATGGTTTCTCCGTTGGGAGAGGGGCTATAGGTGGATCTTGGTGGCAGTAGTGAGAGGCACTCTTTCTGCAATACCACTTTAAATGTCCTTGTCGAGATCCACATGACACCTCGACCTCTTGTGGAATCCTGATGTTATGACGGACTGAAGCGGAGGGCTGGAGGGTGGTTGGGGTGATAATAGTCACACTGGTGGTGGGGGGTGTTCATGGCGCGGTAGGCGGATGGTCATGCTGCGGCCGGGAGAGGCATTCTGTTCCTGATGCCCTGACGCTGTGTTCGCTGATGCCGAAATTGGGGCGGCTTGCCAAATCGCGCATGGGCAGTAACAACGACACCCGGAAGGGCGTCCTAATGGGCTAAGGCAACCGGCGCGCTTAATTAAACAGCGTTGGGAGGCGGCCACTCCCAATGCCGACTTTGTGTATCTTTGCATTAAATGTCACACTTGTTGCTGATTGCGCCGGAGGCTGGTTGGATTAAAGCCTATTGCAGCACCTAAGCCTTGCGTGTAGCGTTTTCCTTCGGACACACCTGGACACGCAGCACAGGTTGATAGAAAGTCAGCGTTCTCCCATAATCTTCGCTGGTCTGACCGGTCCGCGGGGTGTACGGAATGGCGGAAGGCACAGTGGCCGGTTCACCAGGACTCGAGGTTGTGGAGGATATGGTAGCGGAGGCTTCACCGGCGGCGCAGGTGCTGGCGGAGCTGCCGGTGGTACGTCCTAAGGAGAGGACGCCTCCACAACAGGAGGGCGCTTCTGCCGATATAGAAGCGGTTGCTCCGAGCGGAACGAAGCCTAAGTTGGGAGAGTGGTGGCAGAGTTCCGCACTCACCGGAGCCAAACAGCTCACACCCCAGCTGGGGGAGACTCCTTTCTGGGGGTGGAGAGAATGACAATGGATGGAGGATGATGAGGGTGATTGGAGTTACTCGACGGGAGTGGGGGCTTCCACATTGGACATTCTGCGAGAGAAGTTTGGAGAAGCCAGTTTCAGGGACGCCCCCTCGTGACAGCCGTGGTTACAGGGATCGGACACATGGCAGGGACAAGGGGGGGCTCGGAGCGGCTCAGAGACCCGCTTCCGCTTGGCGAGCCCGAAGCTCCGCATTGACAAGGGGGTGTGTAGGCCCGGAAGAAGAGATCTGACAGCCCCGAGTTCCACTCCGTCTTCTGGGGGGCGGGACTTTGTCGGGAGATACTCAGGGAGCGCAAGGCTCCCAATAGACAGGCCAGTTGGGAGTGCGGGGCCAGACTGGGCAGCAGTCAGGAGGCTTACATGGAGCCCGGCCTCCAGGGCCAGCTCCTGTGTGGGCGCCTGGGGTGTGGCAGCAGCAACAACAGGTGTGGGGCCCTCCCCCCATACAAGCCATATTCGACAGCAGTGCAGATAGAGTGTCCCTCTTTTTAAGTCAGATAATCAGCTATATGGACTTATATGGCCACTTCTACCCATCGCAATGGGCCATGGTGGTCGCTATTACTACGGTTCTGACGGGGGAGGCAGCGGACTGGGTCGCTGACCTGCATAGCGACCACGCTCAGGAACTAGCAAGTGTAGGGTTATTTTTGGAGGCGTTGCGCTGCCGGTTCGAGGACCAGTCTAGAACACAACTACTGGAAGGTGAGCTGGTAGCCTTGAGGCAGGGGGGCCGACCTGCTAGGCAGTACGTCAAAGAGTTCCGAACCGTGGCCGGGCGACTGCGAGCCTGGCCTGAACGCCTTCTAGTGCATCAATTTCGGCTAGGGTTAGATAGAGAGTTGCGACAGGCTTGTGTTTATCGTGGCCTGCCGCCCAAGCTGCCAGAATGGTTCAACACGGCGGTGGACTTGGATGTTGGCTTGCGTGAGTTCCATCCACGAGGAGGGCCCAGTTATCCTCTTTCTACTCGACGCAGCATGGAGAAACCGCCCGGACCCCGAGGGGTGGGGTCTGCTCCCCCTCGATCCATTGTCCCGGTCGGGAGGGGCTCCATCCGCTGTTTCCGGTGTAACCAACTTGGCCATCGAGCAGTTGAATGTCCCATACCCCCTATTACGTCCGCCACGTCCCGGACTCCGCCTTCAGCTGGGAAGAGCCGTGAGCGGGCTCATTCTTCGTCGGAGCGGCCCAGGGCGGTTAAACCAACTCCGTCGCAGGGGACTTCAGTAACAATGGAGTCAAGAAGTCCTCTCGAGCAGAGAAGCATACCGGTCGAGCCGGACGACAGCGACGACGAAGCACCTGTCGACCCGATGGTGAGTGACCCGATACGTCCTTTCATTATATCGGTTATCTTGAAATGTCTTCGTGCCCCAAAAGTGCTCCAGCAGGACGCCCTGATTGATTCAGGTTGCATCCGGTGTCTTATTCGGAGGGCAGTGGCAACGGAGATGGGCTTACAAACAGCAAGATTACCGGCCCCTATCCGGTTTGAACAGATGGACGGCTCTCTTTTGGGTGGGAAGCCGGCAACGCAGGTGACCGAGCTAGTTTGCCTGGAGATAGGGACCCATTGGGAGACGATTCGCTTTGTAGTGGTAGACACCATGGTTGAACCTGTCATCCTGGGCTTAGCGTGGTTGGATAAGTGGAGGCTCACCATATGGTGGGAGGGTGGGTTCTGAAAGCTTCGGCTGAGTGTAGGACCAGAACCAGAATCGGAGAACCAGGCCGGGTTATTGGATGACCGGGGGGGTGACTTAGCCAAGCTACCACAGACAGGGTACCCTGACGTGTATAGGGATCTGGCGGCAGTTTTCAATGAGGACGAATGTGAAGTACTGCCCCCCCATAGAGCAACTGACTGTGCTATAGAACTGAAACCAGGTGCTAACTTGCCAAAACCACGCATGTATGCCATGAATAAACCAGAATTGGAGGAACTCAGATGATACATCGATAAGAATCTAGCTAGGGGTTTCATCCAGCCAAGCAGTTCCCATATGGCCGCCCCTGTGTTGTTCCGGGAAAAGAAGGATGGGGGGGGTTACGGTTGTATGTGGATTTCCGCGGGTTGAATGCTGTCTGTGTCGAGCAGCTATACCCTCTGTCTTTAATGAAAGACCTCCTGGCCACATTGTCTACCGGGAGGGTGTTCACGAAATTAGATTTATGAGAGGCCTATTATAGAGTACGCATAAAGCCAGGGGATGAGTGGAAGACCACGTTTAACTGCCCGCTAGGTAGTTACAAATTCCGGGTGATGCCATTTGGCCTCCAGGGTGCGCCAGCTGTGTTTATGCAAGTAATAAACGAGGTATTGCATGAACACCTGTACCGGGGCATCCTCGTTTACTTGGACGGCATCCTAATTTACACCAGGACAATGAAGGAACATACGCAATTGGTGCGTCAAGTGTTAGAGAAGCTCCTCCGAGCAAAACTTTTTGTTAAACTGTCAAAATGCGAATTCCACTGCACACGGTTGGATTATTTAGGCTACCGCATTTCGGGGGACAGGGTAGAAATGGATCCGAGAAAAGTAAGTGCGGTGTTGGAGTGGCAGGCACCCACAACCAGAAAACAACTACAGAGCTTCCTGGGCTTCTCAAACTTTTATCAACAGTTTATTCTGGCGTTTGCTCAGATAGCCCTTCCGTTGACTGATTTGCTCCGCACAAAGTCTACTGGTGTGAAAGCGAGGCCAGGGCAGCTGTTGGTGTGGACCCCGAACTGCCAAAGGGCATTCGAAAATCTAAAAGCTCTGTTTGCGCAGGCGCCTATACTGCAACATCCAAACCCAGCATTGCCGTTCGTCGTGCAAGTGGACACTGGCGAGGTGGCTGTAGGGGCTGTATTACTGCAAAAAACCTGTCAGCAATCTAAGCTGCACTATTTTCATCGCTGCCATAAATCAAAGAGAAAAGGAAAAAAAACCCGGAGCTAGCAGTAACCGTTTGAAATTTAGTGCTTGGCATTTGATCTAGTGTTCTTCTCCCCCTTAATAGATAGGGTTACCCAGGTGATGAAGGGAGGGGGACATTCCTGTGATCTGAAGTAGTTGGCAGAAGAGACTGACTTGGAAGATGGCCAATGGGCATTGAGATATTGTGAGGCAGAAGGGGAGGGGTTTGGTTTCAGAGAATCAGTTTTGGTTGCATATGAGTTTAGGTTGGATCGTAAATTCTTTAATAAATGAGAGATTCATCAAAGACTTTGTGTTTGAGAATGAAATTTATTTGAGATTACGCCGAAACCTGACAGACAGCCAAAACTCCTTTCCAAGCCAGGCTGGCTGACTTCAAAGCTTCCACCTCCATCCCGGATATTTGGGGTGAGTGGAGAAACAGTCCAGACACCATGGCGGGAAGCCGTTTATCCGAGGAAAGTTTACTTCAAGCAACTGGAGGAGAGCTAGTCCTGACTCCAGCCAGTTTGGATACCTCGGGATTTCATCTCCCCCCTCCCCCAACAAAGCTGCAGGATAGCCCAGCTCGGACCGGGACGCGAGCCAAGGAGAAGAAAGATAAGTACACGGGCCCCTTGCCAAAAGCTGTGGAGGTCAAATTTCCTTTCCCGAATGTCCAGGGAAAGGGGAAACCCTTAAGCGAGTTGGGGAGGGTGGATTGGCTACTGGACTGGCAGCAAGCCAGGCACAAAGAAGTTTCAGGGAAGCCACTCCTGGCCCCCATAGATGAATTGAAGGAGAAGTTTGACCGTGCCATCCTTCTGGAGGAGGAGAAGCCATCATGCAGGCCAAAGGAGAGGGGGGGGACCAGCCGAGCCTGCTCAATCGAAATACCCTAGGTGGAGGCGCAGCCTTCCCCCCCCCCCATGGTGGAAGGAGGGGAAGCCCAAAGCCTCATCCATGGGTCCCTCCCTTGCAAAGCAAGCAAAGCCGCCCAGACCGAATACCACCCCCCTACCCTAAACTGAGAGGGGAAGAAGAAGAGTATTGGCACCAAGAGCAGGCTTACAGAGCCCCGCACTGGGAAGATAGAGCAGCGAGGGAGGGCCCACCACCCCGCTTTAGAGGGAAGTTCGATGGCGACCCAGACCAACTGGCACAATTCCTCGACACAGCTGAAATCTACATAGAAAGTTATGGGCACCTCTACCCATCTCCCAGAGCCCTGGTCAGTGCCATTGCAGAGGGTCTGGAGGGGGAAGCAAGAACGTGGTCAGCAGCCCTATACAAGAACAGGGCCCCCCAATTGCGCGACGCTGATGGGTTCTTGCAACTGCTACGAGCCCAGTTCGAAGAGGCAGAGGAAGACCCTTATGTTGAAGATGAGCTCAGAAACCTGACAAAACCAAGGAGGGGAATCTGCATCCTTGCGCCTACACCTCTTGAAAGTTAACACTCACAGAGAGGCGTTGGGCCATTTGGGAGAAGGAGGCATTCGCGGTGAGGTGGGCGCTACTTACGTGGCGGCATCTATTAGAAGGGAGTGGGACTATGTTTGAAGTATGGACGGACCATAAAAACCTGGAGGCCCTCCAGACCCCCAGGCGACTGTCACCTAAACAAGTGCGCTGGGCGCAATATTTTCAGAGATTCAACTTTGAATTAAAATACGTCCCAGGAGGGAAGAACTTCTTAGCCGATGCTCTGTCATGGTTACCGCAATACAACAGTCAAAGAGAGGAAATTGTACAGGCGATGGTGCCAGGGAACCAACAGGTGGGTCGTACGTCTCATGCTGATTCAACCTCCCTGTGGGGTGGGGATTTACGTCGGGAGCTGACCAGAGTTGCATGGCTGACAGAAAATAAAACTTTATTAACCCACCAGGATGGCCTTGCTTGGATGGGGGCTAAAATGTACATCCCAGAGTCCCTGCGACCTTCAATGCTTCACAGATGTCATGATACAAAGACGGCTGGCCATTTCGGCTTTCTTAAAACGTTACACCTTGTAAGATGCCAGTTCTGGTGGCCCCGCATGAGAAAAGATGTCGAACAGTATGTGAAGGAGTGCAAAACGTGTGCAATGGCCAAACCCCGGCCGGGGAAGCCTCTTGGACTGCTACAAACTGTAGCAGAGCCTAATAGGCCCTGGGAGGAGATCGCAATGGATTTTATCGTAGATCTCCCAGAAAGTAACGGTAACACTGTGATATGGACGGTTATAGATCTTGTCTCCAAGCAGGCCCATTTTATCCCTTGCCATGGTTTGCCAACAGCCCGAAAACTGTCAAAGATGTTCATCGTACATGTCTATCGCATACATGGTGCCCCACGACGTATCATTTCAGATAGGGGTGTACAGTTTACCTCGAAGTTCTGGCGCAGCTTTGTATCCCTGATAGGCTCAACACAAGGGTTAAGCTCCGTCTTTCACCCAAGCACCAACGGGGCAGCAGAAAGGACAAATGCTATGGTAGAGCGCTACTTGCGCTGTTACGTGTCATACCAACAGTCTGATTGGTTGGACTTACTCCCTTTTGCCAAGGTGGCGTATAACAATACCGTCCATGGTAGTACAGGGGTCACACCTTTTCAAGTCGTATCCAGTAGAGTTCCCTGCCATCCCTGAACTCGAGATACAAACCCAAGAGCGTGTATCTCCCGGCACCTGGGCTGCACGCATCGGAAAAGTATGGCCGCAGGTGAAAGAGGCGTTAGATAGAGCGGCTGAAACATACAAACATCAGGCAGACAAAAAGAGAGCGGACCATAAACCTTTTATGGTTGGAGACCGGGTTTATTTATCTACAAAATACCTAAAGTTAAGAACACCTAGCCGTAAATTAGGCCCCAAGTATCTCGGTCCTTTTCCTGTTGTCAAGGTGATTAACCCAGTTACAGTAGAATTAAAACATCATTGCTAGGGAAAGTCCATCCCGTGTTCCATAGTAGCTTATTGAAACCAGTAGACGGGGTCCGGGAACAACTGAACAAACCTGGGCCAATAGACGGGGACCAATATGAAATCGACAAGGTCCTAGATTCAAAAATTAGTAGAGGGACACTAAAGTATTTAGTCAGGTGGAAAGGGTATCCCTTTGAAAAAGCCTCATGGGTTACTGCAAATAATATAAGAGCTAAGCGGCTGCTTAAACACTTCCATAAGCGGTATCCACGCAAACCTGGGCCTTGGGGAACCTATATAGTACCATGACATGATTCTAACATGTACACTTCTGTCTTCCAGGAGGATCCCTGGTAAGGGGAGCCGCCTGTCGAGATCCACACAACACCTCGACCTCTTGTGGAATCCTGACGTTATGACGGACTGAAGCGGAGGGCTGGAGGGTGGTTGGGGTGATAATAGTCACACTGGTGGTGGGGGGTGTTCATGGCGTGTTAGGCAGACGGTCACGCTGCGGCCGGGAGAGGCATTCTGTTCCTGACGCCCTGACGCTGTGTTCGCTAATGCCGAAATTGGGGTGGCTTGCCAAATCGCGCATGGGCAGTAACAACGACACCCGGAAGGGCGTCCTAATGGGCTAAGGCGACCGGCGCGCTTATTTAAACTGTGTGTATCTTTGCATTAAATGTCACACTTGTTGCTGATCGCGCCGGAAGCTGGTTGGATTAAAGCCTATTGCAGCACCTAAGCCTTGACTGTAGCGTTTTCCTTCGGACACACCCGGACACGCAGCACAGGTTAATAGTCCTTCCCCCTGCATTTATGGCAGTATCGGCATCTATCCTGGGGCCAGCCTTCCTTCTCACATTGCCAGCATTTCTGCCAATTGTCAACTGATCGGGGTCTTGTTGGTCTGGAGTTGTTATGTATGGCCGCAAAACATTGCAGCTCTTCCTGTCTCTCTGTCCTCCTTTTTCTATATCTCTCTCTCTCCCTAGCCTCCTCCTCCTTTTCCTTCTCTTCCTCTTTTAGTTTTTCCCTCTGGTCAATTTGCCAACCCAGATGGGACTCCAAGCTAACCTGACCAATGGACCTGGCCCAGGTAAGCCTCTCTTGCTGGCAGCAGACCTATTGAGTCTGTGGGTGAGTTTTCCTGGACCTTGGCCATTTGGAACAAAGGTTTTAAAGGGGTTTTGAGTGTTGAGCTCAAAGGCTGCTTGGAAAGAAGGTAAGCACCTCTAAATTTTAACTTTTAAAGCCCAGAAAAGTGTGGGAAATGTGTGTATGCCTGTGTGTGTGTGAGAGAGGGACCTTCTCCCAATCACAGCTGGATCTTGCTCCCTCTGTGCATTTCCTAACCACAGAAAGACCAACAGTCTGGAGAGCATGGGGGATTTGCCAGAGCACAGGACCTTCTGTTAAGGAAAAAGGGAGAGTATATGTGAAAATGGAATGGGGAAAAAATGAATGAGAGAGTTGAACTTTGGGTAACCAGCTGGGAAGTCACTGAGCAAAGCCCTGTGTGTTAGGAGGTGCCCATACTCGACTGTTTAAAAGCAGCAGGTCCTCCCAGACCCCCAAGGGTCTGGAAACTGATGGCGGATCGGAGGTGCCCGTACTCAACTGCTTAGGAAAAGCAGCAGGTCCTCCCAGGCCCCTTTTTGGTCCAAAAACCGATGGTGGTGTTCCCTACAAAGGAGGTGCCCATACTCTGAGAGGGAACCAGAGTCCTCACAGACCTTTTTTGTCTGAAAACTGACAGCGGCAGGCCCAGCTAAGTCAAAGTGAACCCCACATCTGAAGGGGAACATGGGAAGCTGTAGCTCGAGGGTTATGACAAGAACCCCCCTAGGAGATTTAGGAGATTTGCTCGAGGTTTAGGATGAACAGCAGATGCCTGTCCAGGCTGGTAAGAAGATGTGAGGAAATTGTGTAAAGAGTGGGCTTTGCTCAGGGAGGAGAGGAAGCTGGAAAACCAATTTGGCTAAGTAAAGGTACTTAAAAGAAAAGGGAAATATATAAATAAGGATGTTGGGATTTTTGTTTGTTTGTTTGTTTGTTTGTCTCCCTCTCTGTCTTCCATGCAACCACGTGGTATGTTTGTTAAGATTGTATCTTCCCTCAACTGAAGTTAACTGAGATTTATGGTGGGAATGACCAGGGTGTGTAAACATGAGTGTTCTGTTTTCCTTTTCTGTTTTGTTTCTCTTGTTTTTGTGTGTATATGTGTGTCTAAGTCTTCGTGTGTCCTTGAGATAATTGCGACTGTTAAATGTATCTGATCCCTTAGGAGAAAAATAATTAAATTGTTAGAAATAATGTTGAATTAAGCAATGGAAATGCCTTCACACTGAGCTTGCCTGGCCAGCAGAACAGGGTGAAGTTTCCTTCCCTCTCTGTACTTTTAAGAACACCCCAAGGTTATGAGGGAATGTTTTAAGTTCACTTAAAGGAAAAGTTTCATTCTTGCATTTACTGTATGGTTTTATCTGTCCATCTTTTTTCTGACGCATGTGAATCCAGTTTTTTCTCATCTGTGATGTTCCCATTTTGTTATAACTGGTCTATCTGTTTAATAACTGCAGTACTGATTTTTTTTTCTTCCTCAAACCCTGCCTGCAAGCTGTCTACCCACCCCCACTCTATCTCTCCATCTCTTATTCTCCTACAATGCCTTTCCTCACCCACAAAGGGGGGAGGGAGACTTGTTCTTATGTCTTTCAGCCCTGCACAGATGACTCTGCAACCTGTGGAAGCAGAGCACACAAATCCAGATGCTGCCTCCAGAGGAGACCTTCCATTCTTTGAGTCAGGAATTGGGTTTGGATCCAGCCCTCCACCTGAAAGTCATAACAGCAACCAGAGTGGAGCAGACCTTCCCAAGCCTGACTGATTGGCCTTACCACCAAGCCAAGCCTAACAGACTTTAAAAAAGAGGACCCTGAGATGGACGAGTAGAAACTAAAGACTCTTTTGAATCCCCAGAAGACAGCTGGAAAGACAATGGGGGAGGGTGGAAATTCATTGTAAGGTTTTCTTTCTTGTCTCATTGTAAGGTTTTCTTTCTTGTCTCATTGTAAGGTTTTCTTTCTTGTCTCATTGTAAGGTTTTCTTTCTTGTCTCATTGTAAGGTTTTCTTTCTTGTAATCAGTTAAATGCATTCATGTAGGGATGGCATTTGGGAGTGGTTGACACAGCAAGTTCTGAACACCTTAGATTTCTGTCTAGTGGGAGGGAAATTTGTCCAAAATTTCTGTATTGCCTGTATTTTAGAAGTAGCTGCATACACAAGCACACACAAAGAGACACACCATTCAGACGTAGACTGAAACTATCCCCTTCACCTACCTACACACAAAGCTGCTCCTAGCTTCCTTTTGTTTTTTGTTTTTTGCTCTGTGGCACTAAGTCCCAAGCAAAAATACCCAAACCCTCCTTGGATTACTGAGAGACTGTGGATACAGAGCTTCAAGGAAGAAGGCTCAATTAGTAAAGAAAGAGGTTACATATTTGGGATACACTCTGTCTCAAGGTCAGAGAAATTTAGGCTTACCTCGGAAACAGGCAATCTTGCAACTGCCCCCCGCCGAAATATCGAAAAGAACTGCGAGGCATTTTGGGAGTCATGGGCTTTTGCCGTTTATGGATTCCCAATTTTGCCTTACTTGCCAAACCTTTGTACGCAGTAACCCGGGGGGCAGAAACAGTCCCTTTTGAATGGGGCAAGGAACAAGCAAATTCATTAGGCCATTTAAAGGAAGCACTTACATCCTCTCCAGCATTAGGGTTGCCAGACCTTACCAAGCCCTTTCGCCTTTATGTAGATGTTCGTCAAAATGTGGCATTAGGGGTATTGACTCAACAGCAAGGATCATGGCAACAGCCGGTAGCTTACTTGTCCAAACAGTTGGATAGCTCTGCCCAAGGCTAGCCACACTGTCTTAAAATTCTGGCCACTGTGGCAGAACTTATGAGAGACACAAACAAACTGACTTTTACCTCAGAAGTAGCAGTCTACACATCCCATGCATTGCAAACTATCCTAGAAAACAAAGGACACTTGTGGATAAGTAACCAGAGGTTGCATAAATATCAGGCTCTGCTGTTAGAAAACCCCCAGATAAGTCTTCACCAATGTGCCACTATTAATCCAGCTACCTTCATGCCTGTACCTGATGCATCCCTCCCGTTGCATGACTGCCTACGTGTGTTAGATCATCAGTATTCCTGTAGACCAGATTTGACTGACACCCCTATTCCAAATGCCCAGCTTACTTGGTTTACGGATGGCTCCAGCTTTGTGGAAAATGGAGCTCGATATGCAGGATATGCTATAGTTAGCCAACATGCAGTCATTGAAAGTGCTCCTCTTCCAGTAGGTACAAGTGCCGAAGCAGCTGAGTTGTGGGGACTCATCCGAGCATTAGAATTAGCCACAGACAAGACTATTAATGTGTACACGGACAGTAAATATGCCTTTTTGACTATTCAAGCACATGCAGCTATTTACAAGGAAAGGGGCTTCACTGGCTCTACAGGCAAATTAATCCAACATGCCCCTCTAATTAAAAGGTTGATTTTTGCCGCATAATTTCCCAAATCCTTAGCTGTCATCCATTGTCCGGGTCATCAGAAGACGGACACACTCGTTGCACAAGGCAATTGATTTGCTGATAGAGAGGCCAAACTGGCAGCACACCAGCCCCTAGATAAGAATGATCATTATCTCTATATGGCACAAGAAATAGAATCCTACATTGAAAGATCACATCCCACATATACCCCTGTGGAGAAGGAGAAGGCCGAAGGAGATTTGAAAGCCACTCTTGTGAAGGGATGGTATACCCTTCCTGATAATCGTCCAGTGGTGCCAGTATAAGAGGCACACCAAACCTCGCATATAGGCAAGACTGCTTTGGCCCAACAGTTGCAGACAGCATTCTACATACCTAATTTACAGAGCCTGGTTGCCAAAGTAACTTCCCAATGCTCTACTTGCGCTCAAGTGAATGCTAAGCAAGGACCGTGTTTACCGCCAGGACAGCAGCCTATCTCCTACTTGCCCATGGATTACTTAGTTGTGGACTTTACTGATATGCCTAAATGCAATGGTTATAAAGCATTGCTCATTTTCATTGACACTTACTCTGGATGGATTGAGGCCTTCCCCACTCGAAATAAGTTAGCTATACAAGTGGCACGCTTTCTTTTAAAGGAAATAATCCCTAGATTTGGATGTCCATCTACCATCAGTTCTGACAATGGCCCAGAATT
>WNWU01008209.1:0-13458 GCA_012654045.1 Ptyas mucosa | reverse complement strand
TGCCCTAGGCTCATAGTCCTTTTGCCTTATATTTATTACCATCAAACAGGAAACTCCAATTTACTGTATCTGCGATTGCAATTAAGTCCAGATTTATTACAGTCCTTAATAAAATATTCCAAATCATTCAGGTCAGGGCATATTTCACAGCCCAACACACCAGCATTGCTGTGATCTGTTTATTCTTCTCAAAATATTCCAATACAGCTGTAGGTTACCTCCTCATCGCCGCTCATCGCTTAGTTAACTGGCATTAAGCTGTTGGCTGTTTTCTTCCAAAAGTTCAAAATCTTTAAACACTTAAACAATACTTTTTAAGGACCATCATCTCATCAAGCAGGGTTATTTTCCATATCTCCAGTCTTTCTTCTTTTCCTTTTTACGAACTTTTTTCTTAACTTTGATCCCTCTGCCTTTTTTAACTCCAGTAAAATTTTGTATTTTTTGGGATTGCGTATTATAAAATTTTTGCAGAAATATAACTTCTTCTGGAAACAGCTCTTTAAATGCAAGTTGGATTTTATAAGAAAAAATTCGTGTAGCCAAAATCTCATCAGCTTCCAAAATTTCTTGCTCCTTATTCTGCACAGCATCCGTCTTTTTCTCCCCCAAAAAAAGTACTATAGGCTGTTGTTGTTCTTTTCCAGCTCCCAACTCTTCATTCAATCCCCCACTGCTAGATTGCAACTCAGTATTTCCATGTATTTCATTGTTTCCAGCTTGAAAAGCTTGAAATATAGTATCAATTTTTTCCAATAAAGCAGAGGTAATTGAACTCCAAGCTTCCTCAAAATCAGACCATTGAGGGTTAATTAACCCTCCTTTGCTTTCTTTGCTTTCAAAAAGACCAGCCATCTTGCCCCCCTTCTTCCTTCCCTTCCAAAAGGACAGGAAAAAAAAGAAAAAAAAAAGTATCAAAAAGAAAAAAAAGGACCCTTTGCAATTTGTAATTTATATTACTGCTTCAATTATTATTATTACTTCCTTTCTTGTTTCATCCACTTTACAAAAAAGAGTTTTACGTTTCAAACAGGGGCTTATCAATAATTACTTTTAACTTTCACTTCTTCACGCCCCATTGAAACTCAAACGCCATCTTGCTTTCACTTTCAGCTTGAGGAAAATCTTTTAAAGAAGGTAAATCTTTGGAGTTAAAAAAAAAATACTTGCTGTTTTATTCATGCTGCTTATGCTCCGCCAGCTTGATTCAAAAAGTATTTGTTTAAAGTTGGTTGCTGGGATGGTAACAACATCTAGCTCTGCAAAGCAGAGACATCCAGGGTCCGGAGTACTGACAGGCTTAACGGGGAGCTCTCATCTTCGAGCGCCAGATTATAGGAAAAATCTGGCACTCTCAGGGAGCTCTACCCCACCCGTCTACTCACTTTCCCCCCTCTTACCAGGAGGAAAGTTTCCAAACCGCAAGACAGCTGATAGTCGCTGTTCTTGCGGTTCTACGGAGCCCTGGGTTGGCGCTTCAAAAAGAAGCATCTGGCGATGTCGCAATCCCACCGGAAGGCTCGAGTGACATGGTTGTTAAGAATGCTGCACCGGCATAAATGTGAGGATGGTCATAAGTGTGAGGACCAGTCAAAAGTGGAAGGACCTGTCAGAAATGACTTTTTTCAGCCCTCTGAGTAGTCCCTATACACATAGCCATGGCCGCAGAACCGGTAGTAAAATATTACAGTTATGAAGTAGCAATGAAAATAATTTTATGGTTGGGGGTCACCACAACATGAGAAACTGTATTAAAGGGTCGCGGCATTAGGAAGGTTGAGAACCGCTGCTCCAGAGACTCCTAGAGAGGCGTGCCAGGAAGGGGGGGTCGCGTGCACATGCGTGGGGGTGGGGCACATAGAATTATGGGTGTGGGCTCGTGCACACGTGCACCTCCCACTCCCCCCCCCTCCTGGCACGTAATGGCAAAAAGGTTAGCCATCACTGATCTAGGATAACTTCCAAGCCCATCCAGTATTCAAAGTTATAATACCGGGATGTGTTTGGAGGGATATACACATTTACCAGTATTAACTCGAACTCTTCATATCCAAATTTAACAGCTAAGAAGTGTGAATACTTGTCTTCGTTGTATATTTTATTTATTTTATTTTATGCAATTTGTATGCCGCCCTATCTCCATAGACTCAGGGCGGCTCACAACAAACAAAAACAAACCCAATAAAATGAAAAATACATACAGAAAATACATAAATATATAAATATATAATTTAAAACATATATTAAAACCCATTAAAATAATCAAACCCCCTCAGTCCAGGTTTTTTCTCCCCCTGCCATTGCAACTCTTGCTTTATAAGAATGCATAGCCCACCAGAGTGTTGCAGGAAAAGAAACGGGACCAAGCCAAGCTCTTCAATGCAGGAAAAGGTTTATTTTTTTATTTATTAAAAAAATTTACAAAAAAAAAATTACAAACATTTTCTTCCCCCCTCCCACCCATCCTCCCTCTCCCTACCAACCCCCCTCCCTCCCCCCTTGGCTTCCCGGGATTAGCTCAGGGTACAACATGTACAAACATAACACTATAATTAGTTAACCATATAATATTTCATTAATAACCTTGATCTTTAACTTCTAGTAAAAAATCAAAAAAGTAACTAAAATAACACCAAATCCTACATAATATGACTATCTCTACTACATATGTCATTCATAAGCTAACTGAAAACTCTTATTCCGATATTTATTTTGAATATAGTCTATCCATCTTCTCCATTCCTTTATATATCTTTCATTCGAATAGTCTTTAAGATATGCGGAGATTTTCACCATTTCTGCCAAATGCACAACCTTTGATGTCCATTCCTGAATTGACGGTAGTTCTTGTTTCTTCCAGTACTGTGCCACAAGTAATCTTGCCACTGTTATTAGATTTAAAATCAACTTAATTTCTAATCCAGTACAATCTGTTATAATACCTAACAAAAAAAATTGTGGCGTAAATTTAATCTTTTTCTTTAATATATTTTGAATTATCCACCAAATTCTTATCCAGAACGCCTTAATACTTTTACACGTCCACCATATATGAAAATACGTGGCATCCTGACATCCACATCTCCAACATTTGGGCTGAATATTCGGATACATACAAGCTAATTTCTTTGGATCTAAATGCCATCTGTAAAACATTTTATAAAAATTTTCTCTTAAATTTTGAGCCTGTGTTAATTTTACATTTCTAACCCATATATTTTCCCATGTGTCTAACGTTATTATTTCCCCTACATTTTGTGCCCATTTTATCATGCAATCCTTAACTAATTCTGTCTCTGAATCTATTTCCAATAATGCATTATATAACCTTTTTATGTGCATTTGGCCCTGGTCTCTTATTTGCTTAATCAAATTCTCTTCATATTGTAAAATACCCTTTTTTTGGTCTTCCTTCCATCTGGCCTGTAGCTGGCCATATTGGAACCAGGTTTTAATCATTCCTTGATCTTTTAATTGTTGAATAGTTTTTAACTGAAACCCCTGTCCTACCTTCTCCAAAAGTTGCTCATATAAAATCCCATCTTGCTTTTGCTCTATATTTATATTTTCAATCGCATGTCTGGGTATTGCCCAAATTGGAATTCTATCATTTAATTTATAATTATACTTCTTCCATACACGTAACAAGGAACTTCTCAATATATGACTTTTAAAAATATTATCTACCTTTTTGTCATACAGTAAATATGCATGCCAGCCAAAAACCAGGCCATACCCTTCAACATTTAGTATCCTGTCCTCTGTTAAATTAATCCAGTCACTAACTAGTGATAAAGCAGCTGCTTCATAATAAAGCCCCAAATTCGGCACTTTAAGTCCACCTCTTTCTCGAGTATCCTGCATTATTTTCTGTTTAACTCGAGGTTTTTTCCCTGCCCAAACAAACGTATTTATACCTTTTTGCCATTCTTTCAGTATTTTATCAGTTTTAAGTATTGGTATTGTTTGAAAAAGGAACAAAAACCTTGGTAAGAGATTCATTTTTATGGCAGCTATTCTTCCTAACAGTGACAATTGTAACTTACGCCAATTCTGAATCTCTAATTGTATCTTTTGCCACAATAATTCATAATTATAGTGATATAGTTTCGAATTGGTTGTCAGGATATTTATTCCTAAATACTTGACCTTTTTAACTACTTCAAATCCTGTTTGCTTCTCCATCTCTTGTTTTTGTTTAACAGTCATATTTCTAGCTATTATCTTTGTTTTGGCTGCATTTATTTTAAAGCCAGATATTAATCCATACTCTTTAATTATATCCATTAATATTCTAACAGATTGTAATGGTTGAGTTAAGGTAACAACCAGGTCATCCGCAAAAGCACGCAGTTTATATTCATATTGCCTAATCTGTATTCCTTTTATTTCTTCTGAATCTCTTATATTGTTCAACAAAATTTCCAATGATAAAATAAATAATAATGGAGACAAGGGGCATCCTTGCTGTGTACCTTTTTCTATTAAAAAATTATCAGTTAAGCCTCCATTAACTATTATTTGTGCTGTTTGTTTCTGATATATAGCCTTTATTGATTGTATAAAAGTATCACCAAACTTCATTCTTTCAATTAAATTTAGTAAAAACTTCCAATTAAGGCGATCAAATGCTTTTTCTGCATCTAAAAAAATTATACCTGCAGGGACCTGGTTGTTCCTTTCTAAATATTCCAATACATTAACAATATGTCTTACATTGTTTTTCATTTGTCTGCCTGCTATAAAACCCGTTTGATCATAATGTATTATTTGTTGCAATACTTTCATTAATCTATTTGCCAACACCTTAGTAAATATCTTATAATCCGTATTTAACAATGAGATAGGCCTATAATTTTTTGGATCTGTATGGTCCTGACCTTCCTTTGGTATTAAAGATATAAAGGCTGCTTTCCAGGAGGGAGGAACCTTTCCTCCCTGTTGTATAGTATTAAATAATTCTTTCATTGGTTCAGCCATCTCTTCATATAGATTTTTATAATAAACCGCCGTCAGGCCATCAGTTCCTGGAGCCTTGCCCATCTTTAAATCTTTAATTGCAGACATAATTTCCTCCAAAGTAATTAATTGAGTCAACATATCCCTTTGTTCTTGTGAAACTGGCTTAATATTTTGTTTCTTAATATTTTGTACCCAGTCCTGCCGCGGTCGCCAGCTGTTGCAGGAAAAGAAACGGGACCAGGCCGAGCTCTTCAATGCAGGAAAAGGTTTATTGTGCACGGTTCAAACAGCCCAAAGGCAAACCAAAAAGTCTGAACCCCGAGGGGCCCTTCATGACAAACATTTATACAATCCAAATGCATATGCACATCAGGGAGTGTTACATCTAACACGTAGGAACTAACCTCCATCAGGCCACAAGGATCAAAGAGGAGAGGAAATAATAAACATCCACTAACACATTCATGTTCTCTGGTCAGTGTCTCAAGACAAAACATAAGAAGATAAGAGACTGGGAGACGCCTCAAGGGTAATAAAGGAAGCAGCATTTGTTATCTGGGAATATACATGACATTTGGGGTGCAATAAACAGTGAGTAACAAGATGCATCTGTTTTGGGTCAATTTACCCTTAACGATAAGTACCTTCGTCAAATCTCTTTGTCAATTCAGCAACCTTTTATCGGCACGGAAGAGGAACTTCAGCTTTGGCCCAAGTTTTAGGACTTTAATATTCGAAGTTTAGCCAATATCAGAAATTGGTCTGCCTCATTTCCCCCCTTTGTGACTCCTCTGATTTATCCAGAAGAGTCACACATTCAGGTTCCTCTCCTGGCTGGAGCCGTTCATATTCCCACATAGCCATCACCTGAGCAGTTGTCTTTTGCTCCACCAGCAAGGATAGACTTTTGGAAATAGTTTTACCAAAAATAGGTAGGACACATGGGAGAAAAATACATCCTGCGGCTATTAATCCAATAAGGCCAAAGATGGCTTGAAGACCGGGTAATTTTGGCCACCACCCCGAAAACATGTTTTCCAAATTAAGACCCCTCCACGTTTGGACGGGTACATGAGCTATTTTAACCATTTTATCTGTAATTTCCTTAATAACTTTCCCACTTTCATCGATTTCTATGCAGCAATTAGTTAAATTAAACTTTCCACATACCCCTCCTTCTTTGGCTAATAGGTAGTCCAAGGCTAATCTATTCTGCATAATATATGTCCTTGATTTAACACTTTCCCTAGCTAATTGAGTAAGACCTTTCAAGGTTTCATTGGTGATTATTTCGACCACTGCTTTCAGACTAATTAAACGGTTCAGAATGTACACGGGGGTCCGATAGCCATACATGCCATCTTCCGCCCATGTAGCTGGTCCATAAACTTCTATAATCCGTTCTGCAGGCCATTCTTCGTCTCCCCAACTGTGTTGATTACCTCCTATCCTAACCTTTCCTATTGCAGATGTGTCAACATGTCTTTTCTGTCGTTGATTGCCTATATCATCATATACCGGAACACCCAAAACCTGTCGAGTTTTGAGGGGGAGCAAAAAGAATCCTGGCCTAATTATTCGCAGGACACAAGCTCCACACCAATTCTTAGGTAGATACCCATATGCCATTTTACCACAAATCCAGTACAATCCATCAGGAGCAAGCCATCCAAGGGTTTGATTATCTGGATCCTTTAAAAAGGCTAATCCGTTTACCTTAAACAGAGCCGTTTCATCAATACCCTCTGTGGCATTATTTCCTGACCACCATACCTTACTTTCCCATTTTCCTGTGCATATGAGGTTTCCTACCTGTTTACAGCCAGTTTGAGTCCTTCTTTGGAAACATACATTCTCTACTAAACTGGTGGTAAGTGTCCAATCCCCATCTTTTCCCTTGTTATATGAAAGGTTACCCTTTTGCTCCATTTCTAATACTTTGGAATAGTTCAATTCTTGGGCTTCCCATGGCCATTTTTCTCCCATGTTAGTTCCTCCACAAACAAAACAATTCGATACATTCAGAGTGTGGGCTATGTCTTCTGCCAATTTGACAAAGGTATTTGTTACATAGCTAGGGATTTCAGGTACATTTAACTTTTCCATTTCCAACTTGTTTTGTTGTCATATTTTTTATTATCATATTTGTTTTTTCTTTATTAATTTTTAGGCCTGCTACTTTTTCAAAAGTTTCAATTTCTTTTATTAATTTGGGGGTTGTTTCTATTGGATCTTCTATGAAGAAAACAAGATCGTCCGCGAAGGCTTGGACCTTGTAATCTTCTCTCTTAATCTTTAATCCTTGTATTTCTTTATTTGCCCTAATTCTAATTAACAAATTTTCCAACGTTAAGATAAAAAGTAGGGGCGATAGTGGACATCCCTGCCTTACTCCTTTATTTATTCCAAAAAAATTCGTTGGGTCCCCGTTTACCAAAATACATGCTTTTTGGTCCTGGTATATTGATGTTATCATTTTTGTAAATTTCTCACCGAAATTCATACTTTTAATTAGTAAAAGATTCAGGATTACAGGCAGTCAAAAAAGTCAAATACTTAGGGATAAATCTGACAGCTAGAACAGTAACAATAAAACAGGATAATTATGAACCTTTAGTCCAGAAAATAAAAGAGGATTTAGATAAATGGGGGAAATTAAGACTATCTTTACTGGGGAGGATAGCAGTGATAAAATCAAATATACTTCCAAGACTCCTTTATTTATTCCAAATGATACCAATAAAATTAGACAAGAAATTCTTTGATAATTTGGATAAAATAACGACAAATTTTGTGTGGGAAGGGAAAAAATCAAGAATAAAATTGAACATACTACAAGATGACAGAATTAGAGGCGGATTTGGTTTCCCGGCATGGCAAAAATATTATAAGGCTGCAAGCTTATTATGGATTAAGGAATGGATAACCCTGGAGAACCAAAGACTGTTAAATCTGGAAGGACATGATCTAATGAAGGGATGGCATGCTTTTATTTGGAATTCTGGAAATAAAATATATAAACATTTCAACAACCACACTATCAGGAAATCCTTAATCAATACATGGCAACAAATTCAACATAAACATTACATAAAAATTCCTGGTTGGTTATCGACAATAGAAGCAATTACTCACCCCAATATACTATCAAAACAAAAACTATTAAGATATAGAGAAATATTGGATATGCAGGGGAAATTAAAAACTAGGGAAGAACTAAAAGAACAAGGAATAGCAATAGACTGGTGGCCCTACTCACAAATAAAAACAAGATATAGGAAGGATCAGGAGGAGGGAGGAATAGACTTAAAACAAAATCGATTAGATACATTATTAGAATCTAAAGAAGGGAAATTAATTTCGAAAATATATAAATATCTACTCGAATATGATTTGGCAGAAGAATTGTTTAAAGGGCAGATGATAGCATGGGCGAGGAATATTGGCCACAGTATACAGCTGGAAGAATGGGAAAGAGCGTGGGAAAATAACTACAGCATGACAAAATCAGTGGCCTATAAAGAAAATCACTATAAGATGTGGTATCGATGGCATCTGGCCCCTGCAAGATTAGCGAAAATGTACCCGAATGTAAACCCGACTTGTTGGAAATGTAAAGAAGCACAAGGAACTTATTATCATGCTTGGTGGCTCTGCCCAGAAATTAAGAAATATTGGAATAAGATAAAAACATGGACAATTGAAATAACAGGTTATGAAATTGAATTAGAACCCGAATTTTTTTTATTAGGCATGATTAAAAAGAATATTAGAAATTATATAAAATATTTAATACTCCACATAATTACGGCGGCAAGATTAGCATTAGCACAACTTTGGAAAATAGATCGATTGCCAACTGATCAGGAGTTAATACAAAAAATATATACATGTGCAGAAATGGACAAACTAACTTTAGAGTTACAGGATAAGGAGGACTCAAAATATTATACAATATGGAATAGATGGTATCAATGGATAAACCAGAGAAAGGGAAATGGGTAGAGACGGAATTTAGAAGAAATCAATATAATCAAAAACAGCACTGTCAGAGGAATAGAAAACGAAATATGCCACGGTATGTTGGCATATATGTATATATGTATATATAATGGAAATTAGTTAGAAGTTGTGTATTGTATATGTAAATTTGTCTCTTGATTAAGAGAAACTTGTATGTTTTAAATGTTTTTATAAATGAATAAAGTTTTGTTTTTAAAATTTTAAAAAAAAACTTTTCCATTTCCAGATAATATGACCAGAACAATCCTTTCGTGTCCTGTGTTGTCCTAGTAATTTTGGTAACATACCATCTAAGGGTCACAAGGGGATCTTTGCCCTTAGCATAGATTCCTAATCCATACTCCTCCCTCCATATTATTGTAGGGGTGCAGGTAATCTTTATAGGATTGCATTCATTCCGTTGACAGTTACTACTAGCTGCCCCATTTTCCAACCTGTATTTCTGTGTACCTCCAGGCTGATCTCCAGACCACATAACTGCACAGGACCAATATGGACAATAACTATACGTGTCTCGATCACTACATTCTCCCTGATTTCAACACATATATTTCTTTTCTAACATATAACTTCTTTCCCAATCTAAGGTTCCACACGTAGATTTCCACACATCACAATTGCGATTAATAGCTAAACAAGCATCAAACGTTAGTTCTACTTGGCTGCCTAACTTTCTAAATTCTGTTTTATTCAAAAGTTCCTCCTGCCCACATTCGGTTGTATACATCGACATTTCATAAGTAGTTATCTGTTTGTCCTCTGCAGGGTTATAGCATTGTACCTTATTATTCAATATACACATGTGGTATATGGTAGCATTTACCTGACACATTGAAGGCATATATTCCTGACAACCCTCAGGTTTTTGAGTGTGATAGACCAAAGTATTGGAGACCTGCACTCCCTGTAATGTTGTGTGGATGCATGGGCTACAATCTTCCTGACTTGTCGACTTCGGCGTTGGAATTTCTAAGTTACTTTGTATTCCTATTACCCACACACTTATCCATAACCACCCAACTCCAACAATTACCATCCTTAGCTCGCTGTGGCCCCCCTCGGCCGGGGCTCCTGGTGGCCGGCTGTTCGTGATGTTGCTTTCTCTATGTTTTTCTGTAGTTATGCTTGCATTTTGGTCTGTGACCGTAAATAAAGTTATATATACCATCCTTAGCATCCTCACGGTCCCTTTGGTTCCTAACCCAGTTTTCCCTTAATACAGTTTCAATGGTGGGGCTGGTTTTAAGAGTATAATAGGACTCTTCAGTATTTGTTACCAGATAATGTACTAACACACCCTCGATAATTTTCACGTCACACTCTACCTTACAGCCTATACATAAAACACAATCGATACAGTGAGCGCAACAACAACATTCACACCCACAATTACAAAACTAGCACATTTAAAGAAAATTCTCTTTTCTGTTCCTTTGCATCAAAAGGCAGCTGCCAGTGTAATCTGAGCAGGGACTTCTTTCATCAGTAAGAGGTTCACACCACGCAGTCAGCTGGGGGAATGAGTGGACAATTAGGGGTTGGAACGGCTGAAAAATCAAATGTCCTTGGTTGTCCACAAAACCACTGCTTATATCTGTAAAACACAATAATCAATAGGGTTAATACCACAAGTACCCAAAGTGCCCAAACCCAATTTTCCTCCCACATGGATCCGCAACGATCTTCAGTCTCTCGTCAGGAACCGGGTTCCGGAACAATTCAAGAAGGCAGGTGTTCCATCCTCTTTTTAACTTGCAGCGGGTTACATCGGCATATTACACATCAAAGCAACCTATATATAAAATACAAAAGCTTTCTTTAAGCACGTTTAAATGTCAGTTTTGTTGGATGTCGTTTGTCCATGGACACTTTCCAGCCGGGGTCAGCTGCTGCCTTGACTCGTGTCCAATGAATCCATGATTTTGATTCTGCAATCTTAATAGCAAGTGGAGAAGTCATAATAACAGTAAAAGGTCCTTTCCATCTTCCTTCTAGCGGCTCTTTCTTCCAGTGTTTAACCCATACTTGGTCCCCAGGTTTAAATGAGTGACAATGGGTTACTAATCTAGGGGGTACTTGTTCCATCACATATCGTTGGAGTCTCTCAACTTGCTTATTAAGTTCTTGTACCATCTCCATATTCCAAACCCCCCCTTTATGACCCAAATCAGGCCACCCAGCTAAGTTCCTCTGTAGCAACCCTGGTGGACGTCCGAACATCAACTCATACGGTGATAGTTTGTGTTGGCCCCTAGGCGAGTTTCTGATCGCATATAAGGCCAACGGTAAAGCATCCGGCCACTTTAGATGACTATCTGTACAGATCTTAGTTATTCTTTCTTTTAATGTTCTGTTCATTCTTTCTACACAATTTCGCGATTCCGGATGAAAGGAACTGTGAAATCTCCATTTTATCCCCACTGCCATGGCTACCGCCTGATTAATATGATGAATAAACTCAGGACCATTGTCCGAAGATATATGACTGGGAATTCCAAATCTGGGGATTATCTCTTTCAGTAACAATCTGGCCACTTCCCGAGCCTGCTTGGTCTTAGTTGGAAAGGCTTCAGGCCACCCAGTATACATATCTACTATAACTAACATAGCCTTAAACAGTCCACATCTAGGCATATCAGTAAAATCTATCATGACATATTCCATAGGGATGTATGACCGTGGTATTACACCAGGGGGCAGTAACGGTCCTTGTCTTGGATAGACTTTTGCACAAGTGACACATCTTGCAACCGTTCCTGCGACGACACCAGCAAGTCCATTGATGTAATAATCCCTCCCTAAGGCTTGCTCCAAAGCTGTCTTTCCCATATGTGTGGTTTCATGGGCCAGCTGAGCTAGCGTCCAAACTATTGAGGACGGTACAAAAACCCTTCTATCCGGTAACACATACCACCCAACTTCAATTTGAGCTTTCAAATCTGTCACTGCCTTCACACTTTCCTGCTGTGAGTATGTTGGTTTGACCTCGGGGGGCAAATCCATTGCTACACAAACAGATAAATCAGGCAATGGTTCACTTCGTTTCGCCGCTTCCCTAGCCTCTATATCGGCTGCCCTATTCCCCAATGTCACCTTATCATCACCCCTTTGATGTCCCTTACAATGCATCACTGCCACTGCTTTTGGATTATTGACAGCCTCAATTAAGCGACTGATGAGATGTCCATGCAAAATATATTTTCCTGCCGAATCTCTAAATCCCCTTTCTTTGTATACAGTCCCATGTGCATGCAGCGTGAGAAATGCATATTTACTATCTGTCCACACATTCAATGTTTCTCCCTTAGCCCTTTCTAAAGCACGTATCAATGCCCATAATTCAGCCACCTGAGCACTATGTCCACTCCCCAGAGGACCACTTTCCACCACTTTTTCATCATCCACAATAGCATATCCAGATGCTCGCCTCCCATCTATAACATAACTTGACCCATCCATATACCAATTAAGCTGTGCATTTGGCAATGGAATATCCATTAAATGTGGTCTGGTGGAATAAACCTTTTCCAATACTTGCAAACAATCATGCTCAGAGACAGACTCCGTAGGCAACAAAGTTGCTGGATTTAATCAGTTAGACACCACCAGACGCACCTGTGGATTCTCAATCATAATCGCCTGATATTTTGCTGACCTTTGTCCACTAATCCACAAATGCCCCTTAGTATCCAAAACAGACTGCACCGCATGAGGGGAGTGCACAATGATAGGACAAGAAAAAGTAAGTTTATTACAATCCTGAATCAATTCTGCAATTGCAGCCAGCACCTTCAAACAGTGGGGCCAGCCTTTCGCCACTCCATCCAACTGTTTTGACAAATAGGCTACAGGTTATTGACAACTTCCCAAAGGTTGGGTAAGTACCCCTAAGGCAATGTTCCTACTAGTGTCCACATACAGATTAAAAGGCTTCCGCAAATTCGGTAAGGCTAGAGCTGGAGCCTGAGTCAATGCAAGTTTTATGTCTTTAAAAGCCTTTTTCTGTCCCCCCCCCCCCACTCAAGGGGTTCCACATTGGCTCCTTTGGTGGCTGCATACAAGGGTGCTGCCATCAAAGCAAAATTAGGAATCCAAATATGGCAAAAGCCAGCTAATCCTAAAAAGCTTCTCAATTGGTTTTTTTTTCAGGGTTCTGCCAACATTAGGACCGCCTGTTTCCGCTCTGGTCCTAAAGCCCGACAACCCTTCTCAACATCGTATGCCAAATATCTAACTTTCCTTTTCACCAATTGAGCTTTCTTCCTTGATACCCGATAACCACACTCTAATAACAAATCTAGTAACATCTTAGTATTATCCCAACATAAATCCTCTGTCTGCCCTGTGATCAAAACATCATCCACATATTGCAGTATTGTGTCTCCCAGTTGCCGCGGCACATAATACTGTAAATCTCTAGCTAACACTGTTCCAAACAATGTGGGGGAGTTCTTAAACCCCTGAGGCAGCCGA
>WNWU01008206.1:0-14189 GCA_012654045.1 Ptyas mucosa | reverse complement strand
TCTTTTTAAGCATATTTTGCATGATCCACCATACTTTTATCCAAAATGCCTTGATTTTCTTGCATGTCCACCATATATGATAATACGTGGCATCATCACACTTACATCTCCAACATTTAGATTGTAAACTTGGATACATACAAGCTAACTTTTTAGGGTCTAGATGCCATCTATAAAACATTTTATAAAAATTTTCTCTCAGGTTTTGGGCTTGCGTAAATTTTACATTTCTAACCCATATTTTTTCCCACGTTTCCATCATTATTGGTTCCTCAATATTTTGTGCCCATTTTATCATACAGTCTTTAACTCCATTTCTGAATCTATTTCTATCAAAGTATTATACAACCTTTTTATATGCCTTTGACTCTGGTTTCTGATTTGTTTTACCAAGTTTTCCTCATTTTGTGTGATACCAATTTTCTGATCCTCTTTCCATCTAGCTTGTAACTGTCCGTACTGAAACCAAGTTTGAATTATCCTTTCTTCTTTTAATACATTCAAAGACTTTAACTGTAATATACCTCTTTCCATATTAAGAAGTTCTTTATATGTAATTACATCTTGTTTTTGTTCTATACTTATATTCTCTATCGCATGTCTGGGTACTGCCCATATAGGTATCTTATCGTTTAATTTATATTGATACTTTTTCCAGACACGCAATAAAGCATTCCTTAATATATGACTTTTAAAAGTCTTATCCACCTTCTTGTCATATAGTAAATAGGCATGCCAACCGTATAACAAATCATATCCCTCAATATTCAAAATTCTTTCTTCTGTTAAATTAATCCAATCACTAATTGCTGATAGTGCAGCTGCTTCATAATATAGTCTTAAATTGGGCATTTTGAGACCTCCTCTTTCACATATATCTTGCATTATTTTTAATTTTACTCTTGGTCTTTTCCCTGCCCAAACAAAGTTGTTAATACCCTTCTGCCATTCCCCCAAATTTGCATCCTTTTTAAGTATTGGTATCATTTGAAAAAGAAATAAAAATTTAGGCAAAACATTCATTTTTACTACTGCTATTCTTCCCAACAAAGGCAATTGTAATTTTTTCCAGTTGTCCATCTCTTTCTATATTTTGTGCCATAATGGTTCATAATTAGACTTATATAATTTCACATTTGAAGTTGTGATATAAACCCCTAAGTATTTAACCTTTTTTACTATTTCAAATCGTGTTATTCTTTCTAGTTCCTCTTTTTGACTTGTAGTCATATTTTTAGCTATTATCTTTGTTTTCCCTATATTTATTTTAAATCCAGATACTTGACCATATTGATTAATTATATCCATTAAACCTATGGCTGATTGTACTGGTTGGGTTAAGGTTACAACCAAGTCATCTGCAAATGCTCGTAATCTATAATCATAATGCCTGATTTTAATTCCCTGACTCACGTATTTTATTCAACAAAAATTCCAAAGTCAAAATAAACAATAATGGAGACAGGGGACACCCCTGTCTTGTTCCTTTTTCAATTTCAAAGGTTTCTGTTAAGCTGCCATTAATTATTATTTGTGCTGTTTGTTTCTGATATATTGCCTTAATAGATTGTGTAAAATACTCTCCAAACTGCATCTTTTGTATTATTTTCAGTAAAAAATGCCAATTCAATTGAGCAAATGCTTTCTCCGCATCCAAAAATATAAGCACTGGAAGGACTTGGTTGTTTTCCCCCAAATACTCCAGTATATTAACAATTTGTCTTACATTGCTTTTCATATGTCTCCCATTTATAAATCCAGATTGATCATTGTGAATCATTTGTTGCATAACTAACATTAACCTGTTTGCTTATATTTTAGCAAAAATCTTATAATCTGTGTTAAGTAACAATATAGGCCTATAGTTTTTTGGCTGACTATGGTCTTGGTCCTCCTTCGGGATCAGAGAGATAAAGGCTGTTCTCCAAGATGGGTATACATCTCCTCCACATTGTATTTTACTAAATAATTCCTTAAGTGGTTCCACCATTTCTAACTGCAAATTTTTATAATAAGCGGCTGTCAATCCATCTGTTCCAGGAGCCTTACCAACTTTTAACTGCTTAATTGCCGAGAGAATGTCCTCAGAAGTTATCGGTTGATTCAATCTTTCCCTTTGCTCATCTGTAACTATAGGAATATTCTCCTTCTGTAGATATCTATCTATATCTATACCTTGAATTTTATCACTAGCATACAACCTCGTATAAAATTTTAGAAATGCTTTTTTAATCATATTTTGTTGATACATCTCTTTACCTTTATATTCTATTTTCTCTATAGTACGAGACTTTTGTTTTTTCCTTAACAAATATGCTAACCATCTGTCTGGTTTGTTCGCATTGCAAAAGGTATTATGTTTAGCAAATTGCAAATTAGTTGCAACCTGATCTGACATCAACATATTAAACTGCCCTTTCAATAAAATAATTGCTTCTTTTATTTTCTTATCTGTTGGATTCAATATTAATGCCTGCTCTTTCTTTTTTATTTCCTCCTCTAATTCCATCCGTTTTTTCCCTTGTCTGTGTCTATGTGTATTGTTCAAATATATTAAAACACCTCTCATATACGCTTTGCTTGCATCCCAATCCATTTCCATGAGTGTACCCTTATGCATATTCATAACAAAAAATTATTTCATTAATTTTTTACATTCTTTTACATTTTCCTCATATCTAAATAGATTTTCATTTAACCTTCAAGACCTCCTGGAACTCTTTACATATTCCAATTCCATCCAAACCGGGCTATGATCTGTTAAAGTCCTTGGGCATATCTTCGTCTTCTTCACCCTAGGAAGAAAATCATTAGTAATTAATATGAAATCAATTCTAGAAAAGGATTGGTGCCTATCAGAAAAAAATGTAAAATCCTGTTCTTCAACATTCCGTTCTCGCCAAATATCTCTCAGCTCCATGTCATCCATCATGTCAAAAAAGGATTTAGGCAGTCTAGCATGCGTTTAGGCATTTTGCAAGAGCCCTTTTTTGTCTTTTTGGGTATCCAATACTCCATTCCAATCACCCAATAATATACACGATTTATAATCCCATTGTATTAATTTGGTATGCAAAAGCTTATAAAATTTTTCTTGTTGTTGATTAGGTGCGTATACTCCAATTAAAAGTATTTTCTTCCCTTCTAATAAAAGTTCAATTGCTATATATCTTCCTTGAACATCTGCTTCAATTAATTTAGCCGTTAAGTCTTTCCTTAAGTATATAACTATGCCATTTTTCTTCTCTGGAGCAGATGCAACAAAGTGTGTTCCCAATCTTGCATTTATCAAATATTTTTGGTCTTTTGTTCTAATATGTGTTTCTTGCAAACAAATTAGATCATTTTTAAACTGTTTCAGGTAGTGAAATATTTTGTTCCTCTTTTGCGGTGAATTTAATCCATTAACATTCCAAGTTATGAATCTAGTTGCCATTCTTGGCACCTTGAAGCTTTTGGATCACCAGCTGGAAATCCTCCTGGATTTTCTTCTTCGGCCTTGCCCCTCCCACTGCTTCTGTATTTGTTGTTTCTTGAATTATTATCTGGGTTTGCTGTGTCTTTAATTCTTGTTCTTTACATTTGGTTGCCACTCGAGTTTGTCTTTGATCCTTTGGCCCTTCTGTTTTTTCAAGTGATTCAAAAGCTTGCACCGTACCCGAAAATTGCAGTAAATCTTCTTGAGTAATTAAGGTCCATCCTTGAGCTTGTCCCTGCATACTTTCCTTCTCCCCCTTTTTTGCCTCCTCTGCTTCTTTTCTTCTTCTCACTTCTGGTGATGGTGGGCATCCAGCATTAAGTACATTGGTGTAAAAATCTCTTGCCTTCCAAACTGTGTTAAGACGATATCTTTCTCCTAAATAATTCACCACTAATCCAGCTGGAACCTCCCATCTGTACTGTATCTGGCGATTTCTGAGTTCTTCAACTAGAAATGCATAGTCCTTTCTAGTTCTCAACATTTTGGGGGGAATTTCTTTCAATACTAAAACCTCCTGTCCTGCCACTTGAAGTTTATTTTTGTAAGAAGTTTATTTTTCATTTCGTGTCCTCCTTGTAGTAAAGTAGATTACAATATCTCTTGGTAGTTGTCTCTGTCTGGCGACCCACAAATTAACACGATAAATTTTGTCTATGTGCCATTGAAGTTCTGCCTTTGAGTCCCCAGTTAACTGTGCAAAAGCTTCTGCAAAAATCTCTCTCAAATTCTCTTGATTGTTTTCTCTCAGACCTCTTACTCTCAGGGCAAACTCCATCGCTCTGTATTGTATCATTGTGACTTCTGCATCTGCCTTTTCCACCTTAATTTGAACCTTGCCCATTTTATTCTCCAAATTCACATTAGACTGATTGATTTCTTCCACCCTTTCCTCCAGCGATTCAACATGGCCTGCCAGACCCTGAAGTGCCGAAACAATGTCTTCTCTTATTTCTTTATTTCAAGTTTGAATTACCTCCTTAATTTCAGCCATCTCCTCAGACACCTCTTTGATTTTTTCCTCAAAAACAGATGTAATTTTCCCTTCTAAAACAGAAGCTTAACACAAGACACAAGATAAACACAAATAGATAGATAGACAGACAGACAGACAGACAGACAGACAGACAGGAAGGAGAGAGGGATGGATGGATAGATAGAAAAATGATATATGAGAGATAGATAGATGATTAGATGATTGTGATAGATAGATGCTACATAGATATACAATTAGATAATTGATAGATGATAAATAGATATGATAGATAGATATAATAGATAGATAGAGTGATAGATAGATAGAGTGATAGATAGAGTGATAGATAGATAGATAGATAGATAGATAGATAGAAAAATGATATATGAGAGCTAGATAGCTAGATAGCTAGATAGCTAGATAGCTAGATAGCTAGATAGCTAGATGGATGGATGGATGGAGTGATAGATAGATAAAAAGATAGATGATAGATGATGATACATAGATGATAGATGATAGATAAATGGTTAGATGACAGATAGAGAGAAAGATGATACATTGATATATGATTAGATAATAGACAGAAAGACAGACATATGATAGAAAGAAATAGCAGATAGATGATTATATGATTATGATAGATGCTACATAGATATATAAATAGATAATTGATAGATGATAAACACATATGAGATACATAGATAGAAAATGATCTATGAGAGATAGATGATAGATAGATAGATAGATAGATAGATAGATAGATAGATAGATAGATAGATAGACAAATGATTGATATATATAGAGAGATGATAGATGACAGAGATAGGTGATGGATGGATGGATGAGAGAGAGAAGATAGATGAGAGGGAGATAGGTGATACATAGATATTTGATTTGATAATAGATAGATAGATAGATAGATAGATAGATAGACAGATAGATAGATAGACAGACAGACAGACAGACAGACAGGCAGGTAGGTAAAGTTAGATGACAGATAGACAGAAAGATGATACATTGATATATGATTAGATAATAGACAGAAAGACAGTCAGATGATAGAAACAAATAGATAGATGATTAGATGATTATGATAGATAGGTGCCACATAGATATAAAATTAGATAATTGATAGATGATGAACACATGTGATAGATCGATCGATCGATCGATAGATAGATAGATAGATAGATGATAGATGATAGATAGAAAAATGATCTATGAGAGATAGATAGATGATAGATAGATAGATAGATAGATAGAAAAATGATATATGATAGATAGATGAAAGATGATGATAGACAGATAGATGATAGATGATAGATAAATGGTTAGATGACAGATAGAGATAGATAGATAGATAGATAAATTTATTTATTTATTGGTTCGATTTATATGCCGCCCTTCGGAGACTCAGGGCGGCTTACAATGCGTTAAGCAATAGCCTTCATACTTTTGTATATACCTGCTTAGTAGGGCTTTTGGCCCCCCCAAGCGGTGTTCTGTTTTATACAAAGTCAGCTTATTGCCCACACAATCTGGGTCCTCATTTTACCTACCTCAAAAGGATGGAAGGCTTAGTCAACCTTGAGCCTGGTGAGATAGTTGGACTCATACTTGGACTATTTTTTGAACGGAAACTAAGAGGATAAAGAGGTGATAGAAGGACATCGAAAATAATTTAAAAAGACATTAGAAATTTAAGAACTGTAGCTGGAACATCACAAGGAATGGAAGACGTGTAAAAAGGTTGTTGTATGAATATTGGAAAAAAAAACTTTAACAGACTCTGGCTCACGACTCGGCTGAAGACCTAGTGGCTGCCTGGGACAGTGCGGATGCCGGCGCTTTGGACCGTGTCGTGCCTTTGCAGCCTCTGACCCGGCACCGAACTCACTTAGCTCCTTGGTTTACTGAGGAGCTGAGGGAGATGAAGCGCCGGAAAAGATGCCTAGAGTGCGGTTGGAGGGCCAGCCGATCCGAATCTGACCTGACACTAGTAAGGTCTCATATTAAGACCTACCTAGTAGCGATAAAAGCGGTGAAATCTAACTATTTTGCCACTCTTATTGCGTCATCAGAGAACCGTCCAGCTGCCCTATTTAGGGTGACCCGCTCCCTCCTCCACCTGGGAGCGCGGGATGACCCCTTGCAGGGCTGAGCTGAGGACTTTGTACAGTATCTGTATGATAAGATCACTCAGATTCGGGAAGACTTGGCTGCTGACTGGGTTAGTTCAGACGGGATGACTGAGGCAGGTCTTGAGAGTGTTATCTGGGAGGAGTTCGATCCTGTGGCTCCCGAGGATGTGGACAGGATCTTGGGACGGCTGAACGCGACCACATGTTTATTGGACCCGTGTCCCTCCTGGTTGGTGCTGGCTTCCTGGGAGGTTACACGAGGCTGGCTCCAGAGGATTATTAACGCTTCTTTGAGGGAGGGTGTCTTACTGGCCGCCTTGAAAGAGGCGGTGGTGAGGCCCCTCCTCAAGAAGCCCTCTCTGGATCCGGCTGTTTTGGCTAACTATCGTCCAGTCTCCAACCTTCGTTTTGTTGCGAAGGTTGTTGAGAGTGTGGTGGTGCAGCAGCTTCCCCAGTACCTGGATGAAGCTGTCTATTTAGATCCACTCCAGTCCGGTTTCAGGCCTGGGTACAGCACGGAAACGGCATTGGTCGCGTTGGTGGATGATCTCTGGAGGGCTCGGGGTAGGCGTTATTCCTCTATCCTGGTCCTGTTAGATCTCTCGGCGGCTTTTGATACCATCGACCATGGTATGTTGCACCGGTTGGAGGGATTGGGAGTGGGGGGCACCGTTTGCGGTGGTTCTCCTCCTATCTCTCGCAATCTGTGTTGACAGGGAGGCAGCGGTCGACCCCGAGGTGCCTTGTTTGTGGGGTGCCACAAGGGTCGGTCCTCTTGCCACTCCTGTTCAACATTTATGTAAAGCCGCTGGGTGAGATCATCCGTGGTTTTGGGGTGGAGTTCCATCAGTACGCTGATGACACTCAGCTGTACATCTCCACCCCAGACCATCCCAACGATGCCTTGGAAGTGATGTCCCAGTGCCTGGAGGCCGTGCGGGTCTGGATGGGGAGAAACAGGCTTTGACTCAACCCTTCCAAGCCCGAGTGGATGTGGCTGCCGGCGTCCCAGTATAGCCAGCTGGTGCCATTGCTGGCTATTGGGGGCGAATCACTGGCCCCCACGGAAAGGGCTCGCAACTTGGGCATCCTCCTGGGCGCACGGCTGTCTTTAGAAGAGCATACGACGGCCGTGGCCAGGGGGGCATTTTATCAGGTTTGCCTGATACGCCAGTTGCACCCCTTTCTAGACCTGGACTCCTTACGCACGGTCACTGAAGCACTTGTCACCTCTCGTCTGGACTATTGTAACGCTCTCTACATTGGGGTGCACCCGGAGGCTCCAACTGGTGCAGAATGCGGCTGCGCGGGGGATTATGGGAGCGCTCCCATGTGACGCCTCTCCTGCGCGAGCTGCATTGGCTCCTGGTGGACTTCCGGGTGCGCTTCAAGGTGTTGGTGACCACCTTTAAAACGCTCCATGGCTTAGGGCCAGGGTACTTACGGGACTGCCTTCTGCCACCAATTGCCTCCCACCAGCCAGTTCGCTCCCACAGAAAGGGCCTCCTCAGGGTGCCGTCAGCCAGACAATGTTGGCTGGTGACCCCCAGGGGGAGAGCCTTCTCTGTGGTGGCACCCACCCTATGGAATGATCTACCCCCAGAGATACGAGTGATCCCAGACCTCCGGACTTTTCGTCGGGCCCTAAAAACCTATTTCTTTCAGTTAGCCGGGCTGGCCTGATCCTTTATTATTTTTAAATTATTTTTAAAATGATTTTAACTTTTGTATTATGTTTTTTACTTGGCTGTTCACCGCCCTGAGTCCGCTAGGAGAAGGGCGGTGTAAAAGTTTAATAAATAAAATAAAAATAAAATAATAAATAACATAATATAACTGAGTGAAATAACCTCTGAACAGTGTCTTGTAATATACCTATTAAGATAAACTATTTTCTTTTGCTATTCTTCTAATCCCCCTCCCCTTTTTTTACACTATTTGTTGAATGATTAATTAAATTAAATCGTATATACTGCAGAAGTAAATTAACTGTTAATTACCAACTAAGTATATTTTATTAGATAACAATGTTATAATTTATTAGAATATTAACTGAATATCAATTGAAACATAGATTGATATTGATTTAATTTACTTTTTATATGTTTAGATATAGACTTTATTGCATAGAAATTTAAGATTACCTTTAAGATCACTTTGATTAATTTAATTTGTGGATACACGTCTTTTTTGAATATATAAAGGCATAAGTTAATAGATATAGGTTTTTATTGATTAAAATGGATTGGTTTTCATATATGCAAATATTTTCTAGATATCGAGAAGATCTCAAACAAGAAGGTTATTATAATGTTTTGACTAATTTAGATAAGATATTAATGGGTTCTGATGACTATGTAATTAAAAAGTTATATGGATATTTGTTAGAGGTATTTATTTATTTATTTATTTATTTATTTATTTATTTATTTATTTATTTATTTAATTATACTTATATGCCGCCCTTCTCCCAAAGGACTCGGGGCGGCTCACAGAAATTAAAACAGTGAAAACAACAAAAATAGCTACAAAATAATCAATTAAAATCTCCCAATTAAAAATCACCCATCAGATCAGCAAATTTGTTGGAAAAGCCATGTCTTCAGATCACGGCGGAAAGAGCGGAGGTCGGGGGCCGTCCAGAGCCCCGTGCGTAACCCATTCCAGAGGGTCGGTGCACCCACAGAGAATGTCCTCATCCTGGGCGCCACCAGCCGACACTGTCTGGCCGAAGGCACCCGAAGGAGGGCAGTCCTATGTGAGCGCACAGGGCGGTGGGAGGCAGGCAGTCAGGTAAAATTGGAAGAAGAACAAGTTAAAGAATCAATGATAGCATGGGGGGAAAATTTTGGTTATGGTATTGATTTAGAGAAATGGCAAAAATTGTGGTCACATAATTATAAAATGACAATGTCTACAGCATATAAGGAGAATTTGTATAAGATGTTTTACAGGTGGCATCTACCCCCAATGAGGATAGCCAGAATGTTTAAGAATAAATCAGAGAAATGTTGGAAGTGTCATCAGACCCCAGGATCATATTACCATATGTGGTGGACATGCATAGAAGCAAGGAGATATTGGACTAAGATACACATGTGGTTGGAAAAAATGATAAAAAGACACATTGATTTTAAACCAGAGACATTTTTATTAGGGATCTTACCAGAGACATTCAATAAAGAAGTGCAATATTTAATTGTGAATATTTTAACAGCAGCTAGAATTGTATTTGCTAAAAACTGGAAAGGAGAGAAGATACTTACTGATGAAGAAATTATTAAGAAAATACTGGACTGTGCTGAAATGAGTAAACTGACATTTGAAATAAGAGAACAGGAAGATAAACAATATTATTTGATATGGGAGTTATTCTATCAATGGATAGACAATAAAACATGGAGATGAAATATGATATATGAAATGAAATTAAGATAAAATGTGTAAACACTTGTTTTCTTTTAGGGGAAAAGAACATTTGTCATATATTGATATTTTGAAGATTTTGGGAGCACAAAAGGATTTTAACCGACCGAAACACTGTCTGTAATTGTTTGAAAGGATGATGTTTTTATGTTGTTTTTGTTTGAAAATAAAAAAAAAATCTTTTATAAAAAAAAGAAAAGAAATAATTACGGAATTGGATGAGGTATACCGGGTACAGACAAATTATGCCAGAAGACATAAGCTGCCAAGAGAGGTCCACATTAGATTTTCTAGGAAAAAAGTCCGTGATATCCTGTATAATATAACCAGAGAAGAACTGATGATGTATAAGGGAGGTCATAATGTTAAAACAAGTCCCCAGGAGAGTAAGGGAGCTACGAAGAGACTACCGCTTCCTTGCTACGCAATTAAATAAAAGAAATATACTATTTAGATGGACATTGCCGGAAGGAATGCTAATCATGTGGCAAGGGAAAAAAATAAAGATAGATAGTCTAGTGACAGTGCAAGACTTCCTAGACCAACTGATAGGAATGGAAGAAGAACAGAGTAGCAAGGAAGAAGTAGAGACGATAACCCAGGAAGAAGAAACTCCCGACCAACGAGACCCTAAAGAAGGACCTTTGGAGAAGAAAGACACAGAAGAAAAAGAGAACAGAGACACAAAAGGAAAGAAACTAAGAACACAAAGGGTCACAAGGGCAAATAAATAAAAATGGAAGATTGGAAACTATTATTGATTAATGTAAATGGATTGAATGAGACTAAAAAGAGGAGACAGATATTTACAAAATTAGCCAAACAAAACATTGACATAATATGACTCCAGGAGGTTCACATACGGAAACAAGATGAAAGATACCTAGAATATAGCAAATTAGGGAAAGTATACACAGCATTAGCGGGGGAAAAAAGGGGGGGTAGCAATATATATTAAGGGAGGGATTGTCGCCGAACAAAAATATGCAGATCCCAAAGGAAGAGTATTAATGATAGAAATAAAGAGAGGAAATTTACCAATATTACTAGTAGACATTTATGCCCCCAATAAAAATCAGGGAGAATATTACAAAAAATTACATGAACGGATAATTAAAATTGAATACAGGAATATTTGTATAGTGGGGGACTGTAACAGGATAATAGACACAGAAAAAGATTATAAGTGTGGCAAAGACAATAAAAAAAAGGGACAAATTACCTAAAACCTTCTTCAAATTGATAGAAGAATTAAATTTAATAGATATTTGGGGGACCCTACACTCAAATGAGAGACAGTACACTTTCTACTCTAACCCCCAAACATCATGGTCCAGAATAGACATGTTATGGGCAAATAAAGAATTAGGATTGGAAATGGAAACAGTAGAAATTAATCCGAACATATGGGCAGACCATAATCCCCTGGAAGCAAAATGGAGGGCCCCAAAAAGAAAGAAGATTAGGAGATGGAGACTAAATTTACAAGTTTTAAGGGAAAAGGAATATATAGAAAAGATAACGGGAGAACTGAAGATTATTTTTCAAAGAAAATAAAAAGCAACATACCTCCCTAACTAATTTTTTTTTAAATTTGATTTATATGCCGCCCTTCTCCGGAGACTCAAGGCGGCTTACAATGCGTTAAGCAATAGCCTTCATACTTTTGTATATTTATACAAAGTCATCTTATTGCCCCCACAATCTGGGTCCTCATTTTACCTACCTTAGAAAGGATGGAAGGCTGAGTCAACCTTGAGCCTGGTTGTTATGGAATGATGGGACCAAACAACATTCCGGGTCAGTCAGAGCCAGTTTATTATTGCGCAAGGTTCAGAGCAGATTCATACCTGAAAGTCTGAACAACCAAGAGCTTTGACACAACTGCTTATATATGTTTTCAAAACAAAGGAGTTGGTGATCTAATACATTTTCCATATATGGTAAAATTACATTTGGTATCAAATACATGACCTCATATAGTTGTTCCATACATTTGTTATAAAATAACGGACACTTCCTCATTACTAAACCATTAGCTTCTAGTTTATAAGATTATTTTCAGCTGGACCACTTTCCTAAATTCTGTAAGTACTAATGGAGTTTTTACTGCTGTCCTTAGGTGATAATTAACTCTTTGCCCCATACATGTCTTTGTGTGGTTGACAGTGAGCCTTTTCAGACATTCTCTATATGGCTGTCTTTCCGTGACAGCTAGGCCTCATCAGAAGATATATTACCAATAATGGCGTTTAACTGACTTTAATATAATCTCCAGCAAACACGTTTCTCTCAAACAAGCACATTTTCTTTCTTACGATACTGTGAATAAAGAGGGCCCTTCAGTGGTCATCTAGCTGAACCTGCATCATTTACATTATGGTGAGATTTGAACTTGCAGTAATTGCAGGCAGCTTGATGTTAATAACAGTGCTTAGTCTGTTGCGCCACCAGGGCTATAATTTTTTTTATTTTTATTTTTATAATCCATGGGATACGATGAAAGCTTACCTAAGGGGGCTAACAATAACATATAATGCACATAAAAACAAAGAAAAATGGAAGGTACATAACATTCTCCAAGAAGAAATTGGAAACATGGAAAAGAAACTCCAACTAAGCCCAGGAGACAAAATGGTCAAAGAGAAATTGACAGTACTGAGGCATAAAATGAATATATTAGACCAGGAGGAAACGGCAAAAAAACTTAGGCAATCCAAACAATATTATTTTGAGAACACAAATAAGACGGGTAGATGGTTGGCCTACAATTTAAAGAAAGAATACGAAAGGCGGATCATTCAACAACTGGAAGATACAAAGGGAAACCCACAGAACAAAGAAGAGGATAAAATGAAAATTGCCCAAGAATATTACACAGAGCTCTATAACAAGGAGGACGTATTAACAGAAAAGATTGAAGAATATTTACAGGAGGAAAAGCCCCCCACTAGTAGGAGAGGAGGAGAGAGAAAGTTTAAACAAAGAAATTACAATTGAAGAACTAAGAGTGGCAATCTCGAAACTTAAAAATAACAAAACACCAGGCCCGGATGGTCTGCCAGGAGAAATTTATAAAAAATTAGATTAAATAATAACACCAAAATTACTGGAGATATGTAATGAGGCCTTATTGGAAGCAAAAATACCAGAATCGTGGAGGGAAGCATATATCACATTACTTCCGAAAGAAGGTACGGACCAAAAACAAATTAAAAATTACAGACCGATCTCCCTTTTAAACACAGATTATAAAATCTTCATGAACATAATCACGGAAAGACTGAAAAGAATATTAAATCCCATTATACACCCGGATCAGAATGGCTTCTTACCAGATAGACAAATAAGTAAATGTTGCAGAAAAATAATGAATGAATTGAATTTCAAGATCAGAAAAAGCTTTATTTTGGCCGAAAGGTTCAGACATGCATTCTATTTACATCCTGAACAAAAGTCCTTCTTTAAGACACGTGTCTTTATAGAACAAAAAACAGGAAGTATCTTAGATCTTTAGCTAGCCCCCCTCCCCTTTGCTTTAGTCAGGAAACTCCATGTGGGTTAGTTCTGCATTTTGACATAATACCTCTGCAGTTTGACTTCTTGAACTCTCCAACTGTAGAAAGTGTGTTAATTCTGCGGTTTAACTTTTTGAACCCAGCATTTGTCTCTTATATTTACAAGTTAAAGGGGCCCTTCAGAGGTCCTCTAGGCTGACCCCGTATTATTTCACTCTTATATCCAGTTTCATTTTTCATTCTGCCTTATCCCCCCCTTTAGACTCTATTTTACTTGTTTACAATTGAGTCTTACCTATTACAGAGCTTAATTCAACAATGTAAGCATATAACATTTGACATAACATAATCAATTTCAGGATAAGATACATAGTAATGCAAAGGAAAGACAAGTAATACATATGATTTTCAATCTTATTCTCTGAATCACTTTTTCTAGGTACCCAGTTGAGAGTTGTACATATGTTCCTAAAGTAGGAAATGCGGGTCCAGCTAGATGACCACTGAAGGGCCCTCTCTAATAATAATGATGATGATGAATGCGGGACCTACTAAATGACCACTGGACATCTTTCTAGTATTCCTTTCCAAATGTATCCAGTGTAAAAATACAAAAGCCAGCCAAACTCCTCTGTATAAGCAACATTCTG
>WNWU01008200.1:0-11168 GCA_012654045.1 Ptyas mucosa | reverse complement strand
TTTTTGAGTGTTTGAATTTTGATGATAAATAAAAAATTGGATTAAGGTAAGAAGAACCTGAAGAATCAGAAATTTTTGGTTTTTTGCTTCTTCATTTTTTCTTCTTTTTTTATTTTTTATTTTTTGACCTTTTGCTATGTGTTTCTGGGTGTGATGGAGCTTTTTGGTTTCTATTTTTAACCAATCTATTCAACGGGGTGAATTAGGTATTTGGATTATGAATTTAAATTTTATTTGGATTATAAATTCAGTGGATTATAATAGACAAGACAAGATGAAGAAGACAACAACGCAGTTACCTTCCAAAACACCAGCTTCAAGCCCTGCAGTGCAGAGGACGCTGGATACATGGCCATGCAATTGGAACTAAAAAATATGATACAGGTTTTTCATGAAGATTTCAAAGAAAGAATGGAGAAGGTAGAAGGAGAACTTAAAGAAGTGAAGACGATGATGGGAAAGAATGAAGAAAGAATACAGAAAATGGAGGAAAAGGCAGATTTAATAGAAAAAAAAGTGGAGGAAATGGATGACAGACTCAAAATGGCTGACAAAAACCAGGAAAAAAAATTATTTCTCTCGAAATGGAAAGAGCAGAGTACTATTTAAGATTTCAAAACATAGAAGAAGAGAAGGGAGAGAGGGGGCAAGGTCAAAAGAGTCCAAGGATCAAAGAGAAATAAGAACGACAAGATCAACAAAAACTAGTAACAAGTAGAATATGGAAGAAGAAACTAAAGCAATATCAATAAATATCAATGGTTTGAATTCGGTGATAAAAAGGAAAAGAACTTTTAATAAATTGGGAAAATTAAAAATGGACTTTGTATGCCTACAAAAAGTTCATATTAGAAAGCAATACGACTTCCGGTTCCGGTCCCAGAGGCGACGGACACTGATCGGGCTAGCTCTGGCCCCAGTGTCCGATCCCCCCCATCTGGAGGCCCTATGGGCCAAACGCCCTAATATTGGGGCGTTTGCCGTTTGAGGGCGGCTCGCCAGGGGTCCCCTGCCTCACATCCAGGGGCCGGGAGGCTGATGCTGGCGCGCCCGAGGCTCCAGCGGGGGAGGGAGGCGATCGGCGGCCTTTTCTGGGACCGCTGAGGCGCCACAGCGCCTAAGGGGACTGGCGCTTACCTGCAAGACACAGCGGACTGGGAGCTGATCGACCGGAGAGTTGAGGTGGCATGATGGAGTTTTAACTGCAAGGAGCAGAGAGCTGACAAGGCATCCTGGAGGTGAGAGGGGGGGGGTTGGAGTTTCCCCCCCCCTTGTAGCTGGAAAGGTGCCTTGGCTGAGAAGTAGGGGGAAAGAAATGGAAAAATACCCCTTCCTTTGCTGACTTTTTCTTGAGGATGGCTGAATCAGAATTTGTTAAAGAGGTCTGGTGGCCTCTCTTCCCGGTGGAGAGCTATGGTGGCGGTCCGACTTCCTGCTTCTTTATTTACGACTGAAGACATTACCCACCTCGAGCTTCCTGTTTGACCTACTCTGCACTCCGGACTCGTTGCTCCTGTGAGCGCCCACTGGTGGATACTGGAAAAATTACACCGACTGTCAATCCCTCTTTCTCTTTCTTTCCTGGAGGCTTGTTTTTTGGGATTTTTCATCTTCTATCATCATAAGATGGCCAAGGGCCACAAAACAACAGCAGCTGACATGGAAAAATTTTTGGAAAGACTGGCGAAATTGGATCAGAAATTGAATAAGTTGGATGATTTGCAAAAAGGATTATCTGAAATTAAATCTGAAATGACACTTACGAAAAAAGATTTAAATGATGTTCAACAGCTGGCAGAGCAAAACAAGAAGAAGATGGGAGGTCTGGAGGGGGAGGTACGGGCACTCCAGCGGGTGGAAGAAGGGAGAGGAAATGCAATGCTAACTTTACAATTAGATAAGATGTCTTATTTTCTCAGGTTTCAAAACGTGGAACAACTTGACCAGGAAAATTTGAGAGAAGTGATGGTCAAAATGTTGGGTGAATTTCTTGAAAGAGATTTGGAGTCGACTGGAAGGGATGTGGATCTGGTGTATAGAGTAAACTCACAATTTGCAATTTTACATAGTGTTCCAAGAGAGGTCCATATTAAATTTGTAAGAAGGGAACTGAGAGATGAGATATTGAGAAAACAAAGACTGGGGGCGCTGGTGTACAGGGGCAAGGAGGTCACCATCCTAAAGCAGATTCCCAGACAGGTACGAGAATTAAGGAGAAAATATTATTTTTTATCAAACAAGCTGTACCTTAAGGGAGTAGGCTTTAGGTGGTTGATTCCGGAGGGTTTGATGATTTTCTGGAAGGACAGTAGGAAGAAAATTAATAACGTAGCGGAGGCTAAGGCCTTTTTTGAGCAGCATAAGTCCTTCCTAGAGGGAGAAGATACAGGAGCTGAAGAGGGGGAAGTATTAGAGGAACAAGGAGCGGGGGCAGGCGGGGCTGTGGCGGCCCGGGAGGAGGGGGGAGGCCAGGCCATGGTTTTAAGAGCTAGAACTAGGAAATGAAGAAAGGAGGGGAATCTATTATCTAATGGGTTTTTTTTGATATCTCTTTTTACTCTTTCTTTTCACTGTACTTTGTATAATATTTTGGCTATTGGCTTTCTTTGCTTACATAACTTTTATATATTCCAGTTGATTGTTTTGATTTAACATAATAACGTCTGTTGTGTGAGAATTTAAAAAAGAGAAAATAATAATTTAAATATCTTTTCTATAAAGATATTGAAAATTCAACATATTGTAAACTATAATATTGTATATTTTTAACCAATAAAAACTTTTCTTATAAAAAAAAAAGAAAGCAATACAAAAAATTATTATCCAAAATTGGGCGATTTGTTTACCGCATTGACACATCAAAGCAAAAGAGGTGTAGTATTATACATTAAAAAGAGACTAGAACCTAAACAAATATATGCTGATGAAGAAGGGAGGATTTTAATGGTGGAAATAACAATGAACTATAAACAAATATTGTTGGTGTCGATATATGCACCAAATGATAAACAAGAAGAATTCTATGGAAAATTGCACAGGAAAATAATAGAATTTGAATTTGACAATATTTGCATAATGGGAGACTTTAACGCGATAAGGGAAGTAGATTATGACTATAAGACAACAAAAGTTAATAAGAAACCTAGAAAAATGCTCCCAAAGTCCTTTCTCACAATGGTAGACGAAATAGGCATTAAAGATGTTTGGAGAGAAAGACATTTGAAAGAAAAGCAATATATTTTTTATTCAAATAGGCACAAGTCATGGTCCAGAATAGATATGATGTGGATGTCAACTGATTTATTAGCAAATGTACAAGATATAAGCATTGAAACAAGTATTTGGGTGGACCATAATCCGATTATAATTATATGGAAGGGACAAAGAAAGAGATTAAGATGGACATTGAATCAAACAATATTAAATGAAAAAGAGTTTCAACAATCTGTAGAGAAAGAATTAGGTTTCTTTTTTAAGGAAACAGAAAGGAAATTGCAAAATGTGTGGGATACAGTTAAAGCATATATTCGAGGGTTGGCAATGACCTATTTGGGAAAAAGAAATAAAAATAAAAGACAAACAGAAAAAATTGAAAGAAGAATACAAAGAACTGGAGATGGAATTACAAAAAAATACGCAAAGCAAGAGCACTAAAAACCAAATGGATTTGAAAAAACATGAAATGAACTTAATTGAAAAAGAAGATTTGGCTTATCAAATAAAGATGTCTAAACAAAACTTTTTTGAAAAGGCTAATAAGCCAGGTAGATGGCTGGCATATAAAATGAGAAAGGAGAAGGAGAAAAAACTAATTAATCAATTAATAGATGAGGGAGGACAGATATGTTACCGAAATGAGGTGGGGGGGAAGGTAGTACAGAAATATTATAAGAGACAGTATCAGAAGAGAAGATTATACAATATTTAGAAAAGTCTAATTTACCAAAAATACCAGAAGAATATAAAGAGGCTCTAGAGGGAAGAATAACGATGATGGAAGTGATAGAAAGCATCAAAAGACAGAAGAATGGCAAAACACCAGGTACAGATGGATTACCAGCAGAATTGTATAAAACTTTCCAGGATGTGCTTAGTAATATGATGCTGGAAGTGTTTAATGACCTTTTAGTAAATGCAAAAATACCTGACTCGTGGATGGAGGCGTATATTTCTCTTATACCAAAGGAGGATGCAGATTTACAACAAACTAAAAACTATAGACCGATCTCTTTGCTAAATGCGGATTATAAATATTTGCATCAATAATGGCGAATAGACTGAAGAGGTTGTTAAATGAATTTGTACATGTAGATCAAAATGGCTTTCTACCAAAAAGACAAATTAGAGATAACATGAAAATGATTCTGAATATTGTAGAATACTATGAAGCACACCCAGAAAAACAAATGGCATTGATGTTTTTAGATGCACAAAAAGCTTTTGATAATGTGAATTGGAAATTTATGACAAAACAATTACAGATTATGGAATTTGGGGGGAGATTTATAAAGATGATTGAGACAATCTATAACAAACAATTTGCAAAAATAATAATAAATGGAAATATGACGGAGAAAGTAAATATTATGAAAGGAACAAGGCAAGGATGTCCTCTATCACCATTGTTATTTGTGCTGACATTAGAGGTGTTAAATAGAAATATAAGACAAAATGAGGAGATAAAAGGGACACAAATTAAAAAAGAAGAGTATAAATTACAAGCATTTGCTGATGATTTAGTGTTTATTCTAGAGGAGCCGTTAGAAGTAGGACCCAAACTGATAGAACAAATAGAGGAATATGGAGAAGTGGCAGGATTGAAAATTAATAAAGATAAAACAAAGATATTGGTGAAAAACATCACAGAGAAACAGAAAAGAGAATTAATGGAGAAATTAGACATTCAGATTACTAAAAAAGTAAGATATTTGGGAATACAATTAACAGCAAAATGTGCAACAATCAAAGAAGATAATTATTATAAGTTGAAAAGCCAAATCGAAACAGATTTGGGAAAATGGGGAAAATTGCAACTTTCATTAAAGGGAAGAATAGCAGTAATTAAGATGAACATATTACCTAGACTGCTGTTCTTATTTCAGACAATACCAATGAAATTGGAAAAGAAATATTTTGAAAATTTGAATAAAATGATATTGAAATTTATATGGCAGGGGAAAAAAGCAAGAATTAATATGAAAATGTTACAAGATGCAAGACTAAGAGGAGGATTTGGATTACCAAACTGGGAACTATATTATCAAACAGCAGCATTATCTTGGATAAAAGAATGGATTGTGTTGAGAAATACAAGACTATTAACTTTAGAGGGGCATGATCTACAACTAGGTTGGCACACTTTTTTATGGTATGGGAAGAACAAGATGCATAGCTATTTTCAAAGGCACTATGTAAGAAATGCATTATTACTAGTATGGGAAAAAATTAGAGAGAAACATTATTTGAAAATACTAACATGGTTTTCAACAATGGAAGCATTTGTACATCCAAATCTTATTAAGATGAGAAATATTATAAGATACAAAGATATCTTATCAGCAACAGGGGAATTGAAAACGAAACAAGAATTAGATGAACAAGGGATTGAAATGGAGTGGTATACTCAGCTGCAAATACAATCGAGATATGAAAAAGATGTAAAGCTATATGTTTTTTACTTGGAAATGACAGTATTGGATGAGATACTCACAGGAACTGAGGAAAAATGTTTAGGAAATTGTATAGTTATTTACTTGAAGTGAAGTTAGAAGAAGAACAAGTCAAAGAAACAATGATAGCATGGGCAAAAAATTTTGGATATATGATTAAGTTAGATAAATGGCAGCAATTATGGGAAAGAAATTATAAATTAACAATGGCCACAGCATATAAAGAGAACCTATATAAAATGTTTTATAGATGGCACATGCCACCAGAAAGATTGGCAAAAGTGTTTAAAGATAAATCAGCTAAATGTTAGAAATGTCATCAGATGCCAGGATCATATTATCATATGTGGTGGACATGTCCAGAAGCGAGAAACTATTGGGCAAAGATTAGAATATGGCTAGAGAAAATGACACAGCAACATACTGACTTAAAACCAGAATTGTTCCTGTTGGGTATTCTTTCAGAGAAGTATAGTAAAGAACACACATATTTGATAATACATGTAATAACAGCAGCGAGAATTGCATTTGCATAAAATTGGAAAGCAGAAAAAATTCCTACAAAGGGAGAGGTAATTAAGAAAATATTGGAATGTGCAGAAATGAATAGGTTGACATTGGCAATTAAAGGGAAAGAAGAGTCAGAGTATTATAACATATGGGGAAAATTTTATCAATGGATAGAAAATGAGTATAGACAATAAACATGGTAAAGATAAGAACTTTGGGATGATTAAGTTGTAGTATATTAAAATCAAATGAAAAAGGAAAGACAAATGTATGTATTAAGAAATGATGATAAATTATGAAGAATGAGGGCACAAAAATGTTATACCCAGATGACACATGGATTGATTAATAATGTACAGGAATGTAAGAAGAGATATAATTATAAAGTTAAAAAGGAATTTGAAATGAAGATGTGTGTGAATAGAAATCAGGGCTGCTCGAATACCATCTCAGATTGAATTAAAAAAGGAAACAACAAGGGAGTGGAAAAGGGGAGAGGAGTAAAGAGGGGGAGGGAGGAGAGTTGGGAGGTGAGAAGAGAAGAAAAGAAGAACGGGAAAAGGAAGGGAAGAAAGAAGGGGGAAGAGGAGGAGAGAGGGTAAGAAAGGGAGGAAGAAGAGAGGGGAAAGAGGAGAGGAAGTAGAAAAGGGAAGGAGAGGAGGAATGGGGAAAGTAGAAAGAAACAGAAGAGGAGAGAGAAGGGAAGAAAAGGAAAGGTTGTATTAAAATAAAGGAAGGAGATGGTAGAAGAGCAGACCCGAACAACTAATTAGCACATGGAAGTTAAAGAATAAGATGAATGAATAATGATTAATGATGGACAAAATGTTGATAAAAAATAAAAATAAAAAACTTAAAAAAAACAAAATAAGAAGTTACTCGAGTTAGAGGGCCATGAATTAAGATTTGGATGGTGTGACTATTTATGGTATGATAAGGTTAAAGTAAATGTTGATTTTAATAATCATTTTTTTAGATGTGCTATCCTAAGAGTTTGGAATAAGGTTCTGTGCAAAGATGCCTCTTTAGGTGTCTCCCCAGGAAGCTTTTTTTAGAAAAGAAATGGTGGCGAGGCCAGACTGGTGGACCTATGGTCAAATAATACCGTTCAATTATGGTGACCCAAACTGAAAGAGAAGTTGGAATCAGAAGGATGTGTTTGCCATTGGTTCACATATTTACAATTGAAAGAAAGATTTAAACTAGACAAAAAGAGTTATGGATTTGATTTTGTGAAAAATGAACTGGAAAACCTGTGTGGTGGTGATGAACACATTATTGCTAAGGTTTATAAATTGTTATTGAAATTGAATTTGGAGAATGAGTATGTAAAGCATTGTACGATTCAGTGAGCAAAGAACTTTGGATATAATGTAATGCCTGAATGATGGGAGAATATATGGACAAAAGGTCTAAAATTCACATTAAATTATAATTTAAAAGAAAATTTTATAAGATGGTGTATCGTTGGTATCTAACACCAGATAAGTTGTCAAGAATGTATAAAGGTATCCCAAATGAATGTTGGAAATGTAAATGCAAAGAAGAAACTTTTTATCATTTATTGTGGACATGTGACAAAGCAAAGAAATATTGGAGTAGGATTCACATACAGAAGATTCTTAAAGTGACTATAAAGATAAAACCAGAGAGTTTTCTTTTAGGATTAATGGATAAAGAACTTGAAAAAAAATGGAACTTTGATGTTATATATGTTAATAGCAGCAAGATTACTTTATGCATAAAAATGGAAGGATGCTTTGATTCCCACAATGGACAAATGGCTGCAAAAGTTGATGGAGTTAGCAGAGATGGCTAAATTAACTGCTTTGATCAAAGAAAAGAACACAATTAATTTTGCTTCTACTTGAAAATCGCTTTTGGACTTTGTGCTAGAGGTGGAAAAAATGAAATTTTGATTTTAGGTTTTGCTGATTAGATAGATTTGTTGTTTTAGAAATGGCTAGTATATACTATTGTATGAAAGTAAAAAGTTGAAGTTTTATGTTACTACCTTATTCTACTGCACCAAAAGGAGTTGGAAGTCGGTGCCTTTTTTCCCCCTTTCCCCCTCTACCCGACACTTTTCTCTCTCCCCCTTTCCCTCCCTTATTTTCCCCTTGTTTTCATTTTTTTCTTGTACTTCTGTATTTTATATTTTGATAAACTAATAAAATAATAATAAAAGATTTGAGAGAAAAGGGTGGGTGAATCATTGCACTCCTTTGGTAAGCGGGTCCTCATGTATTGTTGGTTGTACCATGTGAAATAAAAAAAGTATTGTGAAACTCTATCCACTAGGATGCTAAAGAAAGCAGCACAAATGGGTGGTGGAAGGGGGGGATCACACTGATGATAGTGGCTGGCTAGAGTCCATGGGATTAATGTGAAGCATGCTTATTTGGTTTCCAAACTGGAAAAATTGAAGTAGTGCATGGTGATGTACATTTACATAAAACCCATTGTGACAAGTAATCCCTTTTGCCAGGTTTCAACTGCTTCTGCCAGAATGCTATATTGGGCAAACATGATAGTGAACCTGGCTTTACCTGTACCACAAAAAGGGTTGCACCCTTCAAAAATCCCACTTTTATAAAGAAGCTGGGAGATCCCGTAGGACTGAAGGAAAGGAGCGGATTTTCTTGCAAAATGGGGTGGCAAGCAGTGCATGTGGGTGAGGAGGACATTGAGAATCAACCCAACCTCTTCCGGTGGGATCCTCACTTTTTTTTTTTAATTGAAAAAGTTTTAAAAGTTTTACATACATTTTCCCCCCCTCCCCAACCACCCCCCGACTTCCCAGAGCAAATACAAAATATAAAATACAGCTTAAATCCCCTAAATTCAACTCCATCTCTCACTTATCATAATCATTAAACAAATAGATAAAAGGAAAGCAAGTCTTCTTTCTTCTTATTCCATCTAATTTAACAGAATTAGTATCCATTTATAGTTGCAGCAGTTAATAAAACAGTTAAATATTACCTAATCAAACCTATTCAAAAACCCCAAATTTAAAATAAAATATTATATAAACTCTTCCGTCCTCCACTTTTAAACCATCAAGGTCCAATTATAGTTAAAACACTTAAAAAAAACATTTTCTAACTAAAAAATAATAATCAAACCTCTTATTAATTTATCAGTACATATTAACAAATCAACTAAAAACACCATTTAATAGCTATATCAAACATTTAAATTCTTCATACTAGATTAAACCAATTGTTAATCTTCTTATCTTCACATCTTCCAACTAATGTAAATGATGCGGGTTCAGCTAGATGACCACTGAAGGACCCTCTTTATTCACAGTATTGTAAGAAAGAAAATGTGCTGGTTTAAGAGAAACGTGTTTGCTGGAAAGTATATTAAAGGCAGTTAAACCCCATTATTGGTAATATATCTTCTGATGAGTCCTAGCTGTCACGGAAGGACAACCATATAGAGAATGTCTGAAAAGGCTCACTGTCATCCACACAAAAGACATGTATGGGGCAAAGAGTTAATTATCACCTAAGGACAGCAGTAAAAACTCCATTAGTACTTACAGAACTTAGGAAAGTGGTCCAGCTGAAAATAATCTTATAAACTAGAAGCTAATGGTTTAGTAATGAGGAACTGTCCGTTATTTTATAATAAATGTATGTTAGCCATATATGGAATAAATGTATGAGCTCATGTATTTGATACCAAATGAAATTTTACCATATATGGAAAATGTATTAGATCACCGACTCCTTTGTCTTGAAAACATATATAAGCAGTTGTGTCAAATCTCTTGGTTGTTCAGACTTTCAGGTATGAATCTGCTCTGAACCTTGCGCAATAATAAATCTGTCTCTGGCTGACCCAGAATGTTGTTTGGTCCCATCATTCCATAACATTTTCTGGCGACTTGCACGAAGGGACTAAGGAACAAAGACGTTTGTTCTGCCTGACAGCTGCCCCAGCGGGGATCGACGCCTTCCCAAGGAAAAGTTCACTGGTCGACCATTAGGACTCCTTTGAAGTCTACAAGAACCTTTTCAGTGAGGAGGTGCCGTAAACCCGCTGCCAGGAGCAGACCAAGTCAAGGATCCAAAAGGTCAGCCAGACCCAGAAACTTCAACAAGGGGCCAAGAAGGAAGAAGCCGGCAGAGTGAGTATATGTAAAAGGGATAGCCACCGACTTTGCGGTGAAGAGGGGGCCTGATCATCCTCCTAGGAGGCGAGGCGTCGTCCTAAGTCTCTTGTTAGAATTGTGGGGGTGGTTAAACGGTCGCAGTTCTCAGAGATAGCTGTTGGAACTTTCCGGTATCCTGAGTCGGCCGTAGTGCTGTTAGGATGGGTTGGGTAATCGTGTCCCCAGGACACTGTTACAATTTAGGTTAGAAGAGTGCTTTTAGTGAGATCAGTGACAGATCAATCAGAAAGCAGTTTCCCCTTTGGCTTAAGAAATGTCAGATGAAATGTGTGAAAGTGTGTTTGATGCAAGAGAAAAATAAAACCAAAAGAAAGATAGTTAGAAACAAAGTTTTCAGTCAGGAGGATGAGGAAGAAGAAGCAAAAGAAGAATCTAAACCCATTAGTTCTCAAATTCGAAGCCAGACGAGTTTGAAGAAGGCAGAAATTCTGCCTCCCTTAAGAGGACTTTTGAGTCATGGAACTGATGCCCAGGGACAGCCCATCATTCGTCCCTTGTTCCAATATCAGTTCTTCACAACTACAGATCTACTTAAAAAAAAAAGGTCACAGCAGCTTCAGAAGTAGATCCAATTGGAATCCTAATGATGACCAACACAAGACTCTATTAGATGCCTGCCGCCTCTTATGCATAAACATTTTATGAGAGGCAGCAAAAGGTCCTGTTAATTATGCCAAAACCGCCACTATACTCCAAGAAAAAGATGAGAGCCCAGAGATTTTTTTGGCCAGTCTAGTAGAATCCTACAAAGTTCATAAGAAGAAATTGTTTATTGTTCTTCCCACCTGGGCTTTAGCAGGTAA